>JAVQJF010120935.1:0-48639 GCA_036023855.1 Gadopsis marmoratus
CGCCCCCGGCCCCCCGCGCCCGGTGTGAGAGACCGCTCCTGTAATTATATCTGTCAGTTGACACCAAGGCACTTGGACCGCCAACGCTCACGTTTCCCCTCGCTCTCTTGCTGTCACCAGATAGAGAGAGGAACGAAGGGGTGAAGTGGGTCTGTGTGTGTGTGTGTGTGTGTGCGGGGGGGGGGGGGGGGAGAGGGCATATTGACGGTTTTGTTGCGGCATAAACATTTTTATTTGTGCATCAGCATGTGAACAGCCTCGCTACCTCCCTAGGTGGTGTGTGTGTGTGTGTGTGTGTTGGTGGGCCTGCAGGGAAACAAACCTGGTCATTCTGGGAGAGGGAGATAAGGAGGTGTTTCACATGAGAGTATGTTGGTCTTTCAGCAGGGAGCAAAGCAGTGGCCCCTCTGTACACTGGCTCACAACAAAATAGCCCAGAACAGCTTTTTACACCTTAGCTGAGTTGGGCAAGTGCACTAAGCACGTGGAAAAGCACTAAAATGGATTTACTATTGTTAATTTTACATGTTACGATCACAGGTAATTAATCTGTTGATTTGGTGACCTATTATATGATGCATCCCTGGTGTGTGCAGTGGCTAATCTGATCTATTTAGTCAGCTCATTTTTATCTGTGAAAACCCATTCTTTGTTACCGATAAAGGATCGTTTATTAGGTCTTGTTCTTGGCATCGTTTCTACTCACCAAAGCAAGTGTTGCGATCCAGAAACAGGGCAACATCATCAACCAAGTGTGACGGGGGCAAGAAATGGGAATAAAGCATTTGTTCATTTTGGAGTCCTTTCATCATATTAGGTTAAGCCATGGTTTCTTCCCAGGAGAAAAACGTTGCTACGTTCGAAAGGTTTAGAAGTGGATGAATTAAAAGGACATAGGTTTCTAAAGGTTAACTGCTTAGCCAGACTTTCTGAACCACTTTTTTAGCAATGTTGCTACATTCACAGATCTCCACAATTTTACTTTGTGAGTGCAACGTTACCGAGCTGCCAAAATCAAACCCAAGTTGTAATAAATTGGAATGATCCTTTAAGGTCACGGTTAATTAAAATGAAAAAGCGTGCACAATTCCAGGACCCTCAAACTGTAGCAGCTAAATGGAATTCAGCCATCACTCATTTTATTATTTACACCTGAGCTTTCCTGCTGTGACATGTCACAATGTCTTCGGACAGAAAGGCCTACAGTATCTGTTGCTTCTGCGATTTACACTGTGTGTTTAGTGTGTGCGGTGCTGTCTAAGCGGATCCTTGCAGTTAGTTAATTTAACTAAATGGACTCAGTGTTACTGTTAACACCTACTGTATCTGACCTCTTTAAAACATAAAATAATGGCAATAAAGGTGCGCATGCATCAACTCATTCTGACAATTACATCAACCTGTACAAGCATACAGCATCCCCCCTTCTCTCTCTCTCTCTGTCTAATTCTTTCTCTTTCTTCTTCTGCTTTGTGGTGCTTTGTGTTCTATGATGTCAGCCAGGATCAGGTCCAAGGATCTCACCCCAGAGACACAATTACCACACCGGGCTAAATGTGTTGCCCACAAGCTACAGTACCCATCAAAGGCCCTCCAAACTCTCTCCAACCGCCTTTTCCTCTGATGCTTTTTGGTCTTTCTCTCTCCATTATCAGTATATTTCATCCGCACACTCCGCCTCCTTGCTCTTCTTCCATCCACTTTCGCTCCTTTTCTCCATCATGATGCTTCAAATGCTGTGAGATGAATAAGTCTCGTCTTTTATGGCGGGGTAAAGATGATGAAATGGATGCTGTCGATGACTCACTGTGAGTGAAGCACTGCGTGTTGTAACTAGAAGCGACATGCTGCATGTCCATTAGGCATTACTGTCGCCCAATGCCAACCCGGATTTACAAGACAAAACAAAAAACATCGCACACTGTGGTCAACTGACGTCCCAGTCAGATAGAGTAGCAGACAGTCGGCAGCGGTGGTCCGAACCAGCATGTGTGAGAGGTGTTGATTTAGCTGTAGGAAGGAGGATTAAATGGCTCATTGGTGGGACTAAGAGGGGAGAAGGTGCGAAGCGATCAGCCCTCCCGCTCTCCTAGTTTCTCTCTCTCTCCCTCCCTCTCTCTCCCTTCCTCAGCCAGGAGAAAAGGCCATTGGGGCTGAACAAACAAATCACATGGCCATCAAACACTACTCACCACCGCTGCACTGGGACTTCATTCAGACAGCATTTTACTGGTCTCCGCAGTGTGCTCATACCCACATCTAAAGACGCACACGGTCTGAAAACACACACACACACACACACACACACATGCTTGCGCGCACCTAAACATACACACAGCTGAGTCTCCCCATCAACATGACAGTGGTTTTACAAGTCCCCACAGTGTGAGGTCTCTTATTCCCCGAGTAGCAGTAGAACAACATCAGCAGTGCGAGCAGAGGGGAAAGAGGAAAGAGGGACAATTCAACTATTGAACTGCTGCTGCTCCGTGTTGCAGGGAGAGTTGTCAATAAAGCTCGTAAAAAAAGGTTGTGAAAGTTGTAACTGTTTTGTAATGGGAAGTTGGTGTCAACTCCTTTTAAAGTTATGGCCCATTTAAAGAGAAGTGTGCTTAAATGTGATGAGGATGCACCTTGCAGGACACTTAAGATTGATGGGGAAAACTGAAAAGGGCTGCTACGTTTGGAACTTCAGGCGTGTGTGCACATGTGCATGCGTGTGCGGTTTGGGAGGGTGTGTGTGGTACGGCCACCTGCCTGTAACAGAAACCTTAGGCTGGCATTTTCTTTTTAAAAACAAAACTTTCACTTTCTTGTTCTCTCCCTCGCCCCTTGGTTAGCCACTAAATGTCACTCTCCCCTATTTAAAACAAACAAAGCCAGTTGAGTCTAGCATTAGCTGCTATTTGAAATGGCTCCGAGCCCTCAGATGGAGCCCCTACAATCCTTTAAAAAGTGTATCATTCCAAAAACACGCACCAACACACCATTAGTTCTAAAAATCAGATGGAAAATATCAGAGAAAATCTCTGACTTGACTGGATAATCACAGCCGTTGGATATTAAACGACTACCATGGTATTATGGAGGGATGTGGGAGAGGCTGAGGGAGACACAGATAGTGGTAGAGAGAGATAGAGAGACAGTGGGAGAGAGCGACAGATAGCAAAGGGCACTGACTTTGGTTTAGAGCTACGCTAAATGCCAGCTACCTCCAAACCACACATGATATGGAGCTATCACCAAAGATAAGGCGTCAGTGTCATAACTGTCATAACATAATCACAAGGAGCTTACAGTAAATGAGCTCTGTTGCCAGTGGTTTATGAAAACATATCTCAGCAACTACTGTGTTTCATCAGCTGTTTTCAAATTCTTGGGAGGTCTCCAACAGCTTAATACATTAACATTAGAAGCTGTGATTTTTTTGTACATTTGTGAGATTTTTCCTTTGGTTCCCATCCAAGCTGAGCTTTGTAATTTGTCTTGGGTTTGATGGAATCTCTTGTTGTTCCACGGGAGGTTGTTATTGGACTAGTGTGATCTTTCCTGGTTGTGACTGAACCTTCAGTATCCTGCCGATTATTATTATTTTAATTTTTTATTTCTTTTAGAATATTGGCACAACAAAAGCTGCCAAAATTGAATGTCAGCTAACTGTATACTAGCAACAAATAAACAAATAATAAGTGATTTAGGTTTTTAGCTCATGTAAGAGCGCATTTTGAATTTATTTATTCTATTTTTAATGTTTGCCACTTATTGATCCTGAAAGCAAAACACAGAGTTTATTAAAAGGACACCGATTTTATACATTAACATCACTTGACTCATCATGGTTAGTGCTCCTCAGTCGTCTTCTGCTGCTCTGGAACAGTTTGTCAAGCCTGAGAAAATAACCCTGATGATGTCATAGTGATGTCATCAGGGTTATTTTCTCAAAGACTTTTTTTTTATTGTAAAGCCCTTACAAATGGAAATGTGTAATTTGAAAGGCATGGGTGTTTACCAGGCACAGATGGTCTAATGGAAGATGGAATTGAGTTGTATTTATTTATTTTTTTAAATCTGTCTCACAATTTTATGACAGTTTTATGTTTACATCAAAATGTTTAGCATTTAAATATAATTAAATAGAACATATTGTGTAGTCTTGATGTGATACACACTGCAATTCAAATTCCACCTTTAGAGTTTACACAGCTTATGTTTAAAATGTTTTTTATATTTAAAATATTATTATTTTATATGATATTTTACTTTATATTATTATACTGTACTTTCTAACAATCTGGGCTTCCTTCCTCTTTGTTCCTTACAACAACAAAATAGGAAGATAGGGGTAACGATTAAATTACTTTATGTTCAGCTAATGTACTAAATATCAGGAGCAAAACTCATATTCTGGTGACGAGGAAATCTACCTGAACGCTACAAAATGAATTGTGCACCACTGTTCTCTCAGGGTTCAAGGTGTTTGTCAAATCTTTGTCTCTATCGGGACGCAGCCTGACATCTGTAATGCATTTTGCTGTTCTTTTTGCATGATTAAGCAAAGTTGGCATGCAGGTGTGACCCAGCGGACTGCACCAGTACAACAATATTCCCAGAACAAATTAAAGTAGCTGTCACATGGATCACTCTCTCTCTCTCTCTCTCTCTCTCTCTCTCTCACACACACACACAAAATCAAAACCAGCCCAAAAACAAACTAATAACACGGCCGATCTCAAGTCACAGGAGAACGGAACAAAACAGAGATTCATGAAACAACAAATCTCTCAAACTTGAACGGATGGGCCTTGAGAGAGCTTTAGTTTCACAGTATAATGTCTGCCGTATGCTCTGATGTTCGTACATCAGCACCATGGGCCCACTCACTACAGTAACAGCTAAAGTGAGGCTGTGCAGCAAATCCTTAGACCCGAATCCACTGCATTCTGCTCTAAGAGTAATGATGAAGGGGCCTCACTAATGTGCTAACTAGTTCCAGTCCTCCACAGTCTCATAACTTATTCAGATGGACCCAGAGAGAGAGAGAAAGAGACAGATATATATATATATATGCAGTATAGAGAGAGAGAGGCGACAAGCACTTCACACTCTCAATTACGCAGTGGAGCTCATCACTTGGCAATCTGTCCCGATTGCTTTAATTGGCTTGTAATATTGCCTATGATCTTGTCGCCCAATTAACAGGACTGTCTGGCAGTAGGACTGGGAAGTCGGCGAGCATGTGATGCCTCCAGATCTGTGCCATATGGAACAGAACCACTGATTGGCCACTGATGAGGCACCGCTTTGCCCCACTCACACCAAGTCACTGTGTGACATGGGCGGGTGTATGTCCCTGCATGTGTGTGTGTGTGTGTGTGTGCATGTTTGATGAGGATCTCTTGAATTGTTTTTAAAGAATTTTTATCTACCAAGCTGAATATTGTTCTATAAAAAAATATACTTCAGCATCAATGCTCTCTGTAATGGTGACACATTTCTAAATTACATTAAACATACCATTGGAATTTTTCTGTTGCTATTTCTAGTTACTCATCGGCCGGAGAGTATACTGATAATTATATATCTGCCATAACCTAATACCAGCAAATAAATCCGTCTTGTTCTATTTTCTGTAGCCTCCTGTGGGGTCCCCCAG
The DNA here is from genome assembly GCA_036023855.1 of Gadopsis marmoratus. NCBI lineage: Eukaryota > Metazoa > Chordata > Actinopteri > Centrarchiformes > Percichthyidae > Gadopsis > Gadopsis marmoratus. The sequence goes on from JAVQJF010120935.1 coordinate 5,654, forward strand.
GGTTCTATACTTGGACCCATTCCTTTCTCAATTTATATGCTCGCATTAGGTCACCTTATTAAAAAAATACAACTTCTCCTTTTACCGTTACGCCGATGACACCCAGATTTATCAAAAAATTTAATGTGAGTTCAGTAAGCTAGTCATTACCCATAAAATCTTTCTCTGCTTTCAAGCTAAGATAAGATAAGATAAGATAAACTTTATTAATCCCACAGGGGGAAAATATACTGTTACAGCACCTCAAAAATCAGACAAAATTAAATAAAACGCAATTAAAAATTTTAAACATTATATACGTGTAGATTTCACGCTATTTCACTGATCGACATTTAGTAGCAGCAACACGCCAAGAAACATTGCGGTGCTAACATGACGTTAACATGGATGTAAGTGATGTAAGTTTCAATATTTAAAAATATTGGCTTTGCAAATATTAAATGTGGACGGAAATGCATTGAACCCTTTAGGCCTTAAGAATACATGCTATAATTTTGGTGAGAAACACTAACTGTAAACATAAGTGTGTTTACTTAAAAGAAAACTCCACAGGGTATCATTAACAGCATATCACAATCATTTTGTATGGATATAAAGGCAACTCTGTAAATGAGCAATCTGCAGCTTTACTGCCCTCTCTGTGGCAGCTGGTCCTTCCATGGTGAGATTTATCAGACTGAGACAGAGAGAAGAATCCAGTGCCCTCTGTCATAAGGAGTGGTGACGGCTGAGGGCCCTCAATCAGTCAGTTACACACTAAGTATGTTAGCCAGAATAGCCTTATCTCAGCTCTCACTTTCTTTCCAGTCAGTTTTATATGCCCTGCAGTGATCTGCCATTGTCCTGTGGCTAAAACCTTCTCTCTTTCAGAAACGTAATACAGCACCAGGACACAATTATCTCACATCCCGTAATCTCTTTCCATTTCATCCTTCTTGCCCTCAGGACTCGGTGACATAATATTCTGCAAAGATCGTACAAGTCAAATCACTGCAATGCCTTTGATTCCACAGTCCAAGGTGTTTAACTTTTAGCTGCTCTGCCAGCTGACCAGAACACAAGCTACAGAGGCCTGGTCCCTGGCCAGTGCGGCAGTGCCAGGCAAGTATCCCTGGACGCTGAGCGCTTGGCAGGGAACCCACTCAGCAGTACATGGCATGAAACCCAGCCTGGTCTAGCAAAGCTGCACCTGAAAAGAGGAGGCGGGGGAGAAAGGGCAGGGGAGAGTTAGTGGCTAGAGAGGAAAGAGGAGATTGAAGGAGAAACAGTGTGAAAGTGGTGGAGGGGAAAAGGCAACATCAGAACAGGAAAAAGAGACAAAGATGCAAAATATGGGTGCATGAGCAAGCCTGTCTGGCCTTGTCTTTGTGTCCATAGCGCTTTCTTTTTTTGGCTCTTTTCAAGTGACTGCGGGGCCACCACAGTGCTGCTATTTCCCCATTAACATGCCCCCACATCTGTTTCTCTCATTCCATCCGCACTTTAAGGTCCCTGAAGGTGCAGTTAAATTAGAGCTAGCACAGGTTTATAAATGTAAAAACCTCTAATAATCTGGAGCTGACATGACCCCTAATCTTCTTGCTCTAGTCAGCATGGAGCTAACTAAGGCTTTGGCAGGACCAACATGTGTTTTGGCCAAAAGATCTTTAAGAGGAAGCTGCAGAACACTGAAGATTTTATGGGGGAACAAGTTTATTTTTGTGTAAATGGTTGCACACCAGCATAGTTGAGACATGTAGGTGGGCAGGACAGGTATTTGTTTTGGTGTTTTATTGCTGTTTTGATAAAATAAATATTGTAGTTATTCCAGGGAAATAATTAGTGTCCTGAATGTAAGCTACTCTTGGAAAAACATATTTTATGCGGGTATTTTCTTACATTAATCTAACATGCTCCTTCTATTTACAATATGCTTATGATTCAACAGTGGATCACAAAATCTTTCAAGATCATGACTAAAACCTTTGGGGATACAAACAGCGTATAAAGGACGGAGAGAAGAAAAGAAGACAGAAAACCCATGTCTCTCAGCTCCAGAGGAGGGGGTTTTCACTAAACTAGCCTGTCTAATGCAATTAATCTAATTGGAGCCGGCGTAAAGTGACAAATTACTACCTTTCACACTAGGGACTAGGAGGGAACCTCTAGAGATGGATGTAGAAAAGGATACCTAGGTAGTTAATGTTATATCTTTTAAATCCATCTTAAACCATATTGTAAATGGTGGAAAAAACAGACAAAAATCATTTAACATTAAGAATTATGCTTTGTTCAGAGCATGTGTTAGCGTTGATGACATATACACATGTACAGTATACAAACAGTATAGTTTAGTTGTGTCTTTGGTTTTGAGCTACAAATACAAGTAGATGATATTTCTAACATCTAAATTGTTTTCATATGACATTCATGTCTTCCTTAACAGATGATTAATATAGTAATTGATTCTTGGGAGAGGCTAAACATTAAATATTAAGCATTCGACATTTTTTGATTTGAAGTCATGTACCTCGCTGAGCCTTCCAGTCATAGTATCAATATCAGCATTGATGCCCTATTTGCTTGGATCTGCATGCATTTATACTTGACATTTGAGTTTTTGATTTAATCTCGGAACATATGCACATGAACTCTGCATATTTCAGTGAAATTGTGTTAATGCGTGCCCTTTCTGTAACCTTGATTACTTACAGTGGTATCAAAAACCTTTTTGCGGACATTGATTTCTGCCTGGGGCCATAATATTGAACCTGGAGCCGTGTATCTCCGCGAATATAATGAACTTAAAGAAAGCTAGCTATTATCAAAACCTCTGACATTTTGACATTATCAAATGCCTTGGTTAAAATGCATATATGGAACAAAAATACAGCGTGAAATACATATGATTTGCATTCCATTTCCATGAATGATGGGAAGTTGCACATCATGCCTTTTGGTTTGATCTCAATCATTACATTAAAGTTGTAATTGGATTTCAAGTGCTCCTTTACTATTTATGTAAAGTGGTAAAGCCATCCACTTCAAGAGATTTTTTGTGGGCCATGAAATTCCACATTTGTGTGATTCCACTTACCTACGATAACCATGAACTCTGACCCCAATAATTGTTCCAAATTGTGACCTGTGAACCTTCGAGCTTGTGAAAAACAGAGAAGGAGACTTCCAGAATTCTCTCGCAGTGCAGGTACTAACGTGCTCCGCGAGAGAACCTCAATGACCCCAAAATGCGTCCCTTCTCTCTAAATGCTGGTCCACCTAACCCCCCTTTCATTCATACATCTTGTTTTCTTGTCCTTTGTCCCTTTCTATAGTGTTTTTCACTTTTTCTCTTTACCTTTTTCTTCATCCCTCTCCTCTTGAATCTCTCAAAGTCCATCCCCCTCTGTCACCTTCACTCCAAACTCCCTCCCCCTCCCTCTCTTTCTCTCTCTGTCTGGAGAGGAAACGGTGGCCATTAAACGTGTCTGCCGGGGTCTGGGGGTATGAAGAACAACCGTCACATTGTTTGACCCCGCCTTGGACCCCAGACGGACTAATGAATAAGGCTAACCCCGCCCCCCCACCTCTTTCTCCACCCCCCATCCCCCTACCCCTTCATACCAGACCCCTGGTAGGTAATTCTCTCATTTCTTTCACAGGGTCCCAGACATCTCTCGCGGCCTTTGACTGAGGGCTTATCTTTTCAGAGGGAAATGTGTGTCATTTGGGGTTTAAGGAAAAACAAAAACAAAAACATTGTCACTACCATACAGTTCGACCCCCTCCCCGAACCCCCTCGGCCCTTCACTTCTTTCCCTTCGCTTCCAAAACTTGCAGGGTCTGGACGCAGGCTTAAGGAAATAGTGTGAGACATCTACAGTGTCTCCAATTATCCTGAAGGATATGTAAATAGGTGAGGAGACAGTGGCGGGATTATATGCAACTGGCAACAGCTCATGATATGAGGTGGACAAAAGGCTCGGTGGAAAACAGGATTATTGTAACAAAGACACTGAGACTGAGACAGATTCAGAACCTAATTATGCTCTAAAACTGCTGTACAAACTTTGCAAAACACATTAAAAATAAAATATGCTAAATATATCAGAAACATGCACATAACACTGCTAAAAGTACATAAAAACATCATATGTTTTCAAAGGATAGCATTGTATCATGTCACTTTTCATGCTCGGTGGCTGATCATTTGTGCGCCGACAAACAAACAAAATCCACAGCCATGAGAAAAGAAAATGGTCCGTCTTTTTTTTCTGAGACACCCACGCTAGCAGTAGAGTCTTCAATAACCACATGAATAACACAAAGCACTGGTGCTCCTCTGAAAGGCAACCATGTATCCCTAGGAGATTTAACAATGGTGACATGTGTAAGCTCAATGCATACAAAATATCTTTCCTCTGCTCTGTCTCTTTCCCTCTTCTTCTTCTTCTCCTGCTGTCATGTTTGCCTTACATGGCGCCTGCCCACAGCACATCTGAGCATCATTTCACAACACGCAGCAATTCAGAGCGGTCTCATTATTAATATTTCTTCAGTAGCTTTGTAGCTAAAGTACTTGCACTTACGGCTAATGTATTCTGCACACAGCAAGACTGACTGCTGCTATCAAAGGACTTGCCTCAACGGCAGTAATAACTGGAAAATTATTTCTGATAGCCTGAAACAATCTTCCAAATCATCACAGAACTTTATTAAAATAATATCAAATCAAATTAGCCAGCGTCCCCCTGTAATGAATTAAGTAAAGGGTTATGCCAGCATTAATCCCATCATGCTTGGAGGCATGGGGGCGGTGGGAGCGTTTAATAAACCAGTCAGTCCCTTCAAGCAGAGGGGCCAGCTTCGGCTCCGCCATCTACCCTGATGCCCGCTCTGGAGAGGGAAACACATCAAAAGACTTCCTCTCGCCTCACTTTCTCTCCACCCTTTGTCCCCTCCCACCCTCCTCCCTCCCTCCCTCACCCCTTTTTCTCTCCATCCCGCATCTCTCTCTCTCCCCCTTTCCTCTCTTTTTTCTCTCTCATTCCCCCTCAACCTATCCCTAACCCTCCCTGTGACTTTCTAAATAATCTGTCACCCCCCTCCTTCCATTGCTCCATTGTGCCTGTGGGTGAGATTATTCATAAGGGGGTGAATCTTGGTGGAATCTCAGAAGGCTGGTGATAAGTGGTAGAGCCCATTGGGACGGCAGTCTTTCCTTCCAAGCTCGCACAGAGAGAAAGGAGTGAGACTAAAGCAAATAGGTCACTCTTAAGCCTTGGAAAGACAGAGGTATTTTGGATGTAACTGTCGCAAAATATCATTGAAGGGGCTTTCATTTATGTATTTATTTTTATCTGAACTACCTTTCGATTGTGGGAGAAAATAAAATATTAAATCGGTAATCATCTGCTCAAATTCAAAATCCTCCATATATAAGCGTATATAAGTGTTCGTAATATGCACTGTCCGTCTGGCCTGACCCAGCACATGCCCTGTTGCCCTCATTAAACACGCCTACTGTTATTTTTGCAGAATGGAGAAGCGTAGTGTGCTCTGCTGAATGGATAACCATGACACCACACCACCTGAGAAGTAATGCGCGGAAGCATTTCTACATCATTTGTGGCAAATTTGATGCTAAAGCTAAGGCTGACCTAAGATGCAACTGCCCTACAGTAACGTCAGCTTGTCACTCAGTTGACTCTGATGCCTACAGATGCTGCGTGAATGATCTGGACACTGTTAATTCTTCAGTTAATAATTTTACTCCTTACAGACCGACTTCTTAATTCAGATTTGCCCTACCATTCTTGGCGTAACCATAAAACAGTGTTTTGTGCACTTGAGGGATTGTTACTGAAAATGTTGGGCACCCTCACTTTTAGTTTTACCTCCGAATAAAGTGGTTCAGAGAATCTGGCCACACTTTTGGCTTGTTTACAACCTGTCTGATCATCTGACCTCTTGTGTTTCTGTCACCATCGCACTTTGTTTGCCTCTGTGTTAGTGGAATGTTAACGGATGGAAAAGATGGCCAAAACTATGAACACAAGACCCAAGTTGTAATAAACTGGTGTTACATATTAACGTATAGCAAATTATGAAACTGTTTTACAGCCTCCATTTGTCTGACATGTGCCATGGAGGTGCTTTGATTAATATGGCCACCACCAGCAACAACAATATGCTTCAGCCCACATTCATTCCTACCCCTTCTATCTCCCTCTATCTCTTTTTCTGCCTCTCTCTGTCTCTGAACTGCTCACCCATAACTACCACCACCATGGCTCATGGAAAGTCTTTGGACAGGATTCACAGGTCCTGTTTCTGCACGGCGGCAGGGGTCTAGGGGCGGGTCACCGTGTGCCATGCAGGCGGAGGTGAGATAGCATCATCAGGTAGCAGGCACGGATGGCAGACAAAGGGAAGGCAGCTAATGTTTGATGTAGGGCAGTGTCCGTGAGGCAGTGCAGCAGGCCCACAGGCTAGCCATGTTATTCAAAGGGCTCTACAAATTCTTCGCCTGCCTCAGAATATGTCAAGGCATGCCTTGATATCACTGCATCTCAGGAGTTAGTCGGTGCAATGCTTGTGTTACTGTGTGTGTGCTTTGTTGGGCATCACTGGTAACCCCCCCCCCCCATCCAGCTCTGTTTCCATGTGTCTTCAATGTGTGAGAAAGTATGGGTGAGGGTGGGAGGGGTCACCACGCTGTTTCCCCTGAGGAGGGTTTGTCCTGTGCCATCTGGCACCTCAGAGGCATGGGCACGGGAGCAGGGGGGGCCTGTGTGTGTGTGTGTGCCTTGTATGTCGCATGTGCCCCAACCACGCTCCTTCGTAGCCCCTTTTTGCTGCACCTCAACATCCCATACTCGTGATTATTTTTTCTTTTCTTTGTCTTTCTTTCTTTAGCCCTCCTCCCTTTCTACCAACTCCAAACTCTGATGGGAAAGTGCATTTTTCCCCCTTCCTACTTATTTTTATTCTTACCAATCGCTTTCTCGCAAATTGCTTTCCTCGCCTTCTTTACTGTCTTCGCTAACCGATCACATTGTTGCTGTTGGTCCTTTATCCCCTCCTCATTTCCCACTTCTTACTTCCCTCCATCTTTTTCCCATTTCTTTCATCCCACTTTTTCTCCCCCCTGTATGTGATGCATGGCGACAGCTTGGCCAGCTGATGAGGGCCAGTTAGAGATAGCACCCAACCTTGACACCCGCAGCTGCAGTCCACACACACACACACATACGTACATACACAGAGGGGGAGAAGGATTGGGGGCATTGCGCTATGTAAAATAATCACAATGCATTTACATTCATTGTGGTGTGGATTTGTTTCTATAATAAGGCTGGAGAAATCATGAATATTCACACACACTTTAAGCAATTATGATAATCTGCATTATTCCTAGCCTCACCACTATCTGTCAGAGGAGGCGGCAGCGGAGGCGAGAAAAGTAGGTTGGGATAGTCTGCAGTTTTACACTCATGAAATTATATTTCATTTTTCTTTCTTCCGTTTTCCCTTTCATCCATTTTCCCTCTCTCCTTATTTGTCTGCCTCGCTCTGCTCCTTTGTATCTTTGTTTCTCTGTTCCTCCTCTGTCTGCGCCTTCATCATCGTCTCTCCTCATATTTAACTCTCTTCTTCTTCTAGACTTGTTCTGTGCTAAAGTCCATTGTGCAGTATGAAGAGGAGGGGTAGGTTCCCGGAGTGAGAATGGCCCCTGGGTGCTACAGAGCTGGCAGCAGTGTTGGTCTAATCTTCCGGGTCAGACTTGGCGCTTTCATCTTCTCTCACTTGGAGCCCCTTGTGTTTGATGTGAACTTAGCCCAGGAATAACCGTTCCTTTCTTCTCTGCTAACCTGGCCCTGGAGTAGGGGAAAGCACTTTGTTGTTATCCTAGAAGCCAAACAATGCTGGAAGGAGTGCAGAAAACCTTAATGAAAGGCTTTTGATCCACAATGATATTAAAGCGAGAACCTTGAGAGTGTGAGGAAGCAAAATAAAATTTTAAAAAAAGTGCACAAATTGCAAAAATCAAAATGTAAATTGCATCGGAAAGGTTGGATGGAAATGTTCTTTAAATCCCACCCTTTGAAATTTATATTTTAGATTTGCCTACATTTGTTTCAAGTTTTAGGGGGAAAGAATAAAGGAGAAAGCTCATTTATTGTAGAGGTGGAATTTAAATTAGCACATGGAGCCTTGCAGGGTTTTAATGATTTCCTAAGGTCTGCACCATGCAAAACAATTTCCCACAAGTAAAGGCTAGTGTATCTGTACCACGGGTGTTAAGCCAAGCATGTTCTTTTCTGCATGTACAGTATGAATGTGTACATTCATGCTGCACCACTGAACTTCACTACAACTGGCCAGTTGTTACCTTTCCTTGAACCCATCCAATGACCTCAGCCCCTGACCTCGTGACCTTTCGTTTATGTGCTGCAGGCCGACTGCAGGAGGAACAAATGTGCTGGTGTTTAAAGAGGAACTTTGGGGTGATTTAGTGCTCTCTGCCGGGCTGTTGGACTTGGACATGGTTTCCATAATACCGGCTCAACAGCAGCCTTGTCTTTTTACCCTTAACTTTCTTGAAAGTGTCAAAGCTAAACCTTTTCAACCTACAATTTGAAAATGAAGTTGAACCCAAAGGCCAAAAAAACAAGTCGCAAACAAACCTCTCTTTTAGGAGGAAGGAAATACACCTTGGTATTCGACATGCTTGCTGCCATGGTGATAGCCCAAACCTCTGTGCAACAGCAGCACATTAACCCCTCTTGACCCTCTATTCTCACCTGTGATAAAAGAGGAGGAAGAGAAGGAGGAGGTGCCCCCCTTTCCACTGCGCTGCACTTTCGAGTACCCGGGCACCAGCAGGCCCTTGAGAGCCCATGGTCATTAGGAGTGCTTTATTCTGGTAGAGGTAGAGAAAAGGAGAGAAGAGGAAAAAGGAGAGGAGGAAGAGGAGCATTGAGCCTGAAAGATAATGTATGGTCAAGGCTGGAGACTTGTGGGCACTGGATGAAGAGAGGGTCGAGAGAGAGGCAGTGCTTTCATATGGAAGCACCAAGCAAGCCAGCTGCTTTGGGTTTTTTTGTTTGTCTTTCATTCCAAGTAAAGAAAGGTAGGGGAGAGAGCTATGGATAATTGGTCCGGGGTGCTGACTTACACACAGGGCTGTGGACACAGGATATAGAGTTTCAAACTCTTTGTTCCTCATCTTACCTATTGGCTCGCTTGTGTTTTGTCTGCTGAAGATGGAAAAAAGCTTTTTCATCCCTAGGGTGAATGAAGTTTGAATGAGCTGAGGAATAATATAAGACTATTGTAAATGCACGTATGATTTGAGCATTATTTCTCCTGTCTTTCGGACACACAAAGCATCTAACCCGGACATAAGAGGGTAGTGTGCAGTGACACTCCCCTGACAAAAAGGACTGGCGCTCTTCCATTGACCAACAGCACTGGGGGGCTAACCTTAACTTTCACTGGGAGCTAATCCGTCTGATAATCAATAATAAAGACGAGCTTTCATCTCAGCTGGGGTCCTGATAAAGTTGAGAGGCCACAAGTGATTGAATAGTGTGAATGTGTTGCGCGAGACCCTGAGAAGTAATGGAGAGAGAAATAATAATAATGCCGCTCCCCAAAAATAACTGGGTGAAGCTTATGCACGTCTGATGATATGATGAAAATAAATGAATAATGCATTGGCTATCAATGAGGGAGCAGAAGACGCATTGCTTCAGGCCATGGTTAAGCCTCTATTCATAAAGAGGAGACAGACACAAAGGCCCAAGGACTGTGGGAGTCCACCATCGGGGAGAAAGGAATGAGGACACACATTTTAAGAGGAAAACTGTCACCCCCCCTCATGTGGTTTCTCTTATTCTGTCATATTTCTAATAATTAGTTGTGTTGCAAAGATTGTAGGTTGTTTACAGTTGGATTAGCCTGAAGAAGCCAGGATGTGGGAGTGAAGCCACAGGATTAGGTAGGCAAACACATGTTTAATGCGCTCTATTGTTATTCTCATCCCGTATCTGCTATTTCCAAATGCTCCGTTCACCCCGAACTATAACTTTAATTATATGTCCTATTATTAATAAAAAGAGACATCGTCTCTGACATCGTTTACATATTTAAATTTTGCTTTACGCTCGTCTTTTAAAACACGTTAGAATTGCTATTTCCTCTGATCAATTAGGCGTCATGATCTTGGCTCACCCATATGTTCATAAAAACACGCGCATAAAATGCTACACATAAAGAATGCAGGATTAAGCAGGGGAGACAGGAAAATCACTGTGCCTTGGAACACGCAGAGAGAGCAGAATAGAGGGCTCTATTCTTTTTCCTCCTTTTGAGCAGCAATTGAGCTGTCTGCGAATAAAGATGTCTGGGCCTGTTGGTTATTGATCGGCGAGTATTTGGAGAACAAAGAGTTAATCCTCAGGAAGTCCCACAGTGAGTGCTCTCTTAATTTATTAAAGTTTGAAATGTCCTCTTTTATGTTGTGTTTCCAACACTTCTCTCAGTTCATTTTTGCTTCATATTTAACCCTGACGGATGAATACCATGTTGACTGTGACTTTGACCCAAAGCCAATTTGCAATTCACATCTGGAATTATCTGATTATATTATCTGATATTAGGATGGACAGTCTGTATTAGTAGCCACTGTTTGTTTGTGTACAATTCACGGCAAATGACGCTCAGGCTTTTGATGCCGGCAAGAGGAATTTCTGCGTGAACTCAACAAAGTATTTATTCCCGCAACATCCACCATCACTTCAAATGTAGTTCTAAACAGGCTTCTTTGGGAAATAGTTATTTTCTTGTGAGTATCCGTTAATTTCAAGCCATTCAAGCAAAGTCATTGGGTTTAACCTGTAAAGCCCTCACATTCGTTTTAGCTGTCATGCACCGTTTTCCTTGAAGTGACAATCTCTTTAAAAATATGTTCTAGGTTCTGCTGTGATTAGATGGCAAATCTAAACAAAGCCACAATAACGCAACACAAAGTTTGCAAATTAATATGTTTATATATCATCAGTCTGTAGTGTTTAGTGCATTGTCTGTCAGAGCATGCCTTTCAGCACGCTCCCTCAACGTGTCCTGTCTCCTTGAGTGGATCGTTTCCTACATTACCCAGAATGACTTTCGCCAACATTCCCAAGTCAAATCATTTTGATTGGTGCATCCAGCCATTAGCCACCTGCAAATACAGAGCGAAACGGCAATAGCATTAGTAACGACAAGAGAATGAGGGTTTCCAGATGCAACAACAGACTCTCACCCTGAGGAACATGGCTTTTGAGAAAAAATAGTTTTGCAAGTAAAACTATTACAGCAGACTAAAGCAAGGATCATTGTTGTTGATATATCAACGCATTAGATAGAATATTCATATCTATATCCATATTTCTCTTGATATTCCTTTTTTATTTGCAAGTAGCAACTAAATTATGGATATGGTATGATTAAGGTTAGGCAACAAAAAGAGATTGCCTAATCTGGAGATTGTGATGGTAAAATAATTAAAAAGTATATTCAGACAAACAGAAGCAAAACACATAGTTTATCTTGTTAATTTGCAGGGGTTTAGTACAGCACAAAGTTGGTAGGTTTGCCAGACACACATACACACACCTACACACACACACACACACACACACAAACACACACACACACACACACACAGAGGCTGTGATAGCCTTAATTTTAGTTACCAGTATATATTAAGCTCCAAAAACACTGCATACTACATTTCCCATGATGCAAATCAATTGCATCTTTTGTTAGATTTCCCCTGTCTGATAAATGACCATGTATTGCGAACTCCAGACCCCCAATTTCCAACCCGAGATAACCCTGACAACATCACCAGGGTTAATTTTCTCAGACATTAGAGAGCTCTTTCCTGGGCCACATTGCAAATTAAACATCTGTTTTTACAGGATGAGTAGCACTCCCCATGATGAGTGACTGAACGTCATGTGTAAAACCTGCGAAGTGGCCCTTTAAATGTACTGAAGTGTTATCAGGTGGATTTTCTAGTTTACAGTGGTGTTTTGTTGTATTGGCGTAAGCAAGCTCATTCTTTTGAAAATTTTATTTTGATAGACAGTATTTACAATTTTGGGCATACAATTATAAACCTATAAAACACCAGCAGTGAATATAATCTACATGGTAATATGTTTCCCAAAAAACATTTCCATGTGAAAGTAATTTGTCAGAGATAGAGTTGAATAAACATACACACATATGCCATTTCCTAGTCTATGATGTGACTATTTTAATTCGAGATGACTTTTTTTTGTTGAAATTTGTGTGACTAATTTGTGGTGCAGTACAGGAAAAATGTCAACATTTCTGAACCACTTTATGTTTTGTGGAATGATGAATAATGCAGCGGGGCCTGGAGGCCAAAGCTTGAACCTGTGTCTGTTTCTTGTCAAGTCAGATTTCTTGGTAGGGGGGTCTGGGGTACCCTGGCATTTTCTCTTCTGCGGGCTTTTGTTTATATGGCCGAAAGACTCTGCTCAGTCTCATCAGCCCACAGAAACTCAACACATAGGCCTCCATAACAAAAGCCCCTGAGAGACACGACGTATTGTTTTTTAGAGAGATACCGAGACCAGACTTGACACCTTTTTTTTCTGATAATATGTTATTATTTAAATGATTCATTCTTGACCAAAAGAGCAATTTCTGCCAGCCAAGGGACATTTAGTCATCAGCATCATTTTAGCGTGCCGCCCCTCTAAATGTTTTGACATGTCATTACAGGGCTTCTGATGGAAAGGGCAGTGACACACAGTGACCATTCCACCACTGTTACAACGCGTTACTTCACCCAGGCAACACACAAGTCATATGGACCAATGACACAACTCCTGCCAGGGCCCCAGTGTCCTAATGTCACACACGTCCCAACAGTTTTACTTCAAACTTCCTCCCCTCTCTTCACCCCCCTTTCCTTTACCCCTAACCCCCCTCGTTCCCTCCTTCCTTTCATGCACAGCCTCTCTGTCCCTTTCAACATCCACTCCCCCTCCACCTCTCTGTTTCTTATTTCTCTCACCCGCACTCTGTCTGTCTGTCCGTCTGTCTGCCTGTTTCCCTCTCTCATCATGCCTTGCATTAACCCCTTTGCCTCTCCGTCTCGCTCCCTTGTATCTCTCTGGTGCTTTGTCCCTGTGTAACATATGCTAAGATGGGCGTCCCATCTCAGAGCCGCTGCGGGTCTTGTACCGCTTCATGTCGTGTGAGGATGGACGTTTGAAGAGTCCTCCAGGCATCTCTCTTTGTCACCAGCGCTTAGCCTCAACACTGCCGCGGACCTGCCGCAAATACCGTCAGTGTGGCTGCCACACTGGCCTCTGCTGAAGAGTAAATGAGAAGAGTGTGGGAAGAACTTTGTACATAATCATGCACAAAAATGTTTACAAGATTGCAGACATGCACCTGTGTGCTTACACCCACATACATATTCACCCCATGTTGGGCCTTACCTATTCCCCATCCATCTATTTGACCAGGGCATGTAGGTTTCCTTCAGGCACAATAGTGGTTTTGTCTTGAGGTTGCGCTCTGACAGTTGTCACAGACTGATCCCTCCTGATTTGATAATTGGGTTGACAACCGACAGAGCCGTTTTGGAAATTAAGAGTTCCTTTGTCCTATTTTGCTTAACAGCCTTTCAGACCTGCTATCTGAGGGAAAGCTATCCCAGAGATTAGGTGGTTCCTCTGTCAGGCCACAAAAGCCTTAGAACATTTCCCACACATGTTATGCCACATATCCACCATCACCATGTCCACCAGTTTGTATGAATGCACGACAAAGACAATGGTATGAGGGGATAAAGGAATATGCTGAGGAAAATGCTAATAATGAATAATGGCCATTACAGTCGTTATTCGTCAGACGGTGCCAGTAAAGTGCCCGTAGCAATTATAACCTCGCTTTCTTCAACTGTCTGTTTGGGGGTTAATGCAACATGTTGCTTTAATCTGTCAATGTGATGATTCTCAGCATAAATCAGCAAGCAACACTTGAGAATATAATGCAAAACAGACTTTTCATCGTCACTTCATCCCTCTGAGGACTCCTTGTGATACTAATCTGCCCACCTAGTCCAGCACTTCTCCCGGCCAAGCAGCTTTTCTCCCTCTCGGCTCTTTAAGCCACCACAGTAGGCTTTGCTCACACCTCTTTCTCTGCGAGACTTAGTGTGGCACAAGTGGACCACAGTCAATTCTCCTTCTGTGTTCTACTTTCAAACAGACAAAATGAGAATTCAGTGTTTTGGGGGCAAATCAACTTTCCTTTGGACCCACTGAAACGACTCATCATCTCGAGATCAGCTGGCACAAAGAGCAGGCCATTTTTAGCGAGCTGATCATCCACTGCCAGGAAAAAGACTATCATAGAACGAATAAGACTCTTTGAATCAGATTCAAATAGTGACTCTCAGTCTGCTTTTCATCTCAGTAAAGACCCTTATATAGTAGTCAGGCAGTAGATGAGAGTGTGTAGTAAAACAGAGATATTGCACTGCTCGGCGTTGAACTTTGTCCAGTTCTGTAATGCCTGTAAATGTGTCTCATAGGTAGGGGGATCACAGTCTTGGCCAGAGAGGCACAATAAAACACCCCAGTTCCTCTGACATTCAGACTCTTTGCAGCATGGACTGTTTCCTTCTTACCCAGAAAGAAAAACACTGTAGTTGTGTTTAGAGAGGTAAAGCTAAAAGTAAAGTTTTGGCAAAAACAGTGTAAAGGAAATTTAATAAATATCAAGATCAGGTGAAAAATTGCAATTGGATTTTAGGGTTATGGTATTAAAATGATTTGTTTGAGGTTAGGGTAAAAGTTTGGTAATGGTTGAAAATGTCTTTTTTAACAGCATCTTCTCATGTTCTGACTACGGGTCTGAGAAATGTGGGTGCAGCACACACTACTGAGCAGCTACTTTATCAGAAATACAACAGAAGAGCAACTGGTGTTTCCTTCATGCATATGTATTTGAATCCAGCGCCACAGTGAAAACTGCTATATAGAGAGGTAAGTGCAGAATGGCTATTGAGGAGAAAATGCTGACCATCAATATTATTTAAAAAAATCAGATTTGATTTTATGGTATTATTAAATATACAAGATAAATATTCTGAATAAACACTGTTTAGTGAGGCATTCAGCATAAATTGCAACGTGACATTTTTAAATGCAACAATATAAAATTAATCTTCCACTTCTCTTTATGGACTATGTGCTTTTCTTTAGTTCTGCAAAAGCTGCTTTGCATGTCGTTTTGACTTGAATGGGAGTAAATGAGTTTGGGATCCGTGGATAAAATAAAATGTTTTTAATCATGTCAAACCAATGTGAAATATTTGAACATTTACAGTGCATTAAAGGGATGGGGAAAAAAGTGCAAAAACATAAATCGAGCTCGAGCTGTCATTAAACACATCAGACTCACAAAATGTCATGAGACCACGATGCCTACACAGAGAGAACTTGAAAGGAGAAGGAAAATGCCTGTGGCAGACTCAATAACCGCCACTCTCTAAAACACCACGTCTGCTAACTTGGCACTTCCAGTTTAGCCCTGCTGCTTATCATTCAGTGTAGATTTGAAGTCGTTCTTTTGTCATTCTGAGGTCAAAACATCCGCCAGAGGCCAGTTATGTTGACCTCATCACTGCAGCTAAGATCTTATCCTTGCGCCTTTCATCTTAAGGTCAGCTAATTGCTAACAGCTAATCACCAATTCTCGACTGCTCTTTGACACCACTCAGACTCTTGCTAAGTGTACCATGAAACATTTTCAGCATGTTGCCTCAGTGTGAAATAACACGTGGAAGAAATGGATACATAAGGCAGCATGTGAAAGAAGAAGAAGAAGAAGAAGAAGGAAAAAAAAAGAACCTCGTGATTAGTTGCCCTAGATTTTTAAAATTATCTGCTGTTTTGGGCATTAAATAAAATAAGCGTAGTGGTGGTAGAGCATAATCAACTGGCCCCATTCCAGCAAGTTCTCCCATGTAGGGCAATTGAACAAAGTGCGTCTGAATTGAAATCAGGTCGTTCCTGGGGGCCACTGGTAATGAACTTGGCGAGAAGATGGGGAGCGGAGAAGAGGAGAGGGGAGGAGGGCCGAGAGTTGCAGTTGAGCTGACCTCAGTTGTAACGCTACAGCAGAGGAGCATGTGCTCAAACTTGGCTACACTAACCTTTTTCGGCTACTTGCTGCAAAGTGCTGTAAGTAATGACTATAAGTGATGATCCTCTGAAGGTGGCAAGTGAACAGAGCTTTAATAGCCATGTTGAAGGGAGGGCTGTCATTGTGACATTTTCTGGGCTTCTGAATTACAGAGAGAGCAGGTGGACCAGCAAATGTCATCGGCACAGAAATTCACACATTTATGGTCATTTGCTGCATTTAGGTTCGACTTGAAGTTTAAATGTAAATATCGTAATATAGTTTGAAGCTGGTGAATCTGGCCTAGTATGTTGAAATAACCTCATACAGGAATAACTACACGGAAAGCAGCGCATATTCATTTGTGAATATATAGCCACGATACATTTGGCTTAAGATTGATCATGATTTTGACCAGTATCCCTCATCTCAATCCCCTGTGCATACATAACTGCCTCATCTGCTCTTCTCTCCCTTCTCTTCTGCCTGTCCGGGGGCCTAATTTAGCCTTAGTAGGCTCTCCCGGTGCCTAAGAGAATTCTCCTTTATGCAAGCCAGGTAAAATAAGACTGCAGCACAGATGAGGCCCCTCTCCATCATGGTGGATGGGGGGAGTCACGGGTGACACCCCCTGATCAGGTGTGCATGCGTAATGGCCGTCCAAAAATAATCACTGCTTTGAATAATTTCCCCGCTCTGTCTCTCGCCCCATGATTCTTGCTGCTTCGACTCGTTTTGTGGCGGGCATCCCATAAATCCTTGCGGTAAATGTAAATCAGTGGGCTGGGTGCGTCTGACAGATGGGGGCTGCAAGGAGTCCTGGGAGATCTCTCCTCTCACCTTTCCCTTCAGCTGGAATGGATGAATCACTAGCCGGGCTAGCTAAATAGCATTAGTGTGCGTCCCTCACTTAAGGAAAGAGTGAGAGAGGAAGCTAAGATAGGAGCCAATACAGTGAAAATATCAGTCGGGGTCATTTTGATTAAGAGTGATGTGGGAAGGATGTGCATGTTGGGAAGACAGGGACAATACCAGTAAACAAGAATCCTCCTATCTTTGTTGTTGTTATTATGATGGGGAAATGAGGTTGTGCAGGTGGAGGAGATGCAGGCTTGCGGATCTTCGAGCTGTCAGCTCCTTGGAGGATTGGAGATCTGAGGGGTGTAGGGGAGGAATGAGGAGGAGGCGGGGAGGGCCCTTCCCTGGTCCCCTTGGCTGTCTGTGGAGCAGAACCCATCTCTCATTAAGGGAGAGTGCCGAGGAGACACTTGAAAGTGACATTCACCCTCCCTCCACCGCCTCCTCCCTCCATTTTAGAGATGCTATGCATGACGGCCACTGCCACTCAGCCAGCAGGGTCACCTATCTCTCCCTCTGTCTCTCTCCCTCTCTCTTCCGTTGCCTGGGGGAGAATATCAATGCTGTAGTGCTCTTGGCAGATATACATACAACACCTACAGCCTTCAATGAAATCCATCAATTACGGATCCCTTACAGGGAGAAAGACGGCAATAGTGGAGGAGGGAGGGAAAAGGAAGGGTAAAGATGAAGAAAAGACAGGTACTCCTTATTAAAGATGAGGAGAACAGGGTGGAGTCTGATAATATGCAAAGACATAAAACGACGTGTGCTCTTGATGTGGAGATGAAAAAATGAGGAATGGAATCAAAGGCTGCAGCCCGCTGTGGGGTCAGGGGCTCGAGAGCTGGATCATCTCTGCTGTGGCAGTGTCGATTTCGCCCCCAGTTCTAACCTCGGGCCTTGACTCCTCCGCTCATATCCATCTCTTTAATCTTGAGAAGCTCCACCTAATGAGCTACATAGTTCATTGAGTCAAGGAACAATGGGTGCCTCTGTACTCCATTGTCCCCCCATGGCCATCAGGCATTGTTCCTCACGGTTGTGATCAATGCGTTGTCCCATTATCACCATGTGTTTTTGCATGTTTTTCTGGTTCCGTAATTACTTGACAAAACATGATTATGGTCTTTAACAAAGCATTTCCTGTTGACTTCCTGGGCCAGTTGTTGTCTGTCCAGTGGTCACATTTGCCCTGTAATCGCCACCGGCTGCTTGAACCCTGCTCTCAGCCAATGAGGTTCCTCTACCCTGCCAACACAGCCCATAAATAAATGACCAAAATGGCCCGTGGTGCTGTCATACTTCTTAACTAAGCAAAGCACTTGTAATTAAATTCACACAGATATGCTAAAATAAACCAAGCCTGTCTAAGGATTCAGAATACTCATACTGTATGCAATTCGTATCCAGCCATAAATCCTGGCAGAACTATACACTCATGAGGGCGATATAAATGGCTGCAGACACATATGTTCACAAGCATCACGAAGAGTCCTGTAAGTAATTTGTCGTGAGATCCTTTCATTTGCTAACTATCTGTTTGTCACACGGACTATTTTGGACGAGGCTTAAACACAGTTGGGTCGGCGGTGAGACCTCAGCTATGGGTGTTGATGAGAAGGCAATGAGGAGCAAATGTCCAAATGTGTCCAGTGTGGACACTGTAATGCCAGGAATCGTCTCAGTGAATTATCTCAACATGGCTGACTGTGGTGTTGACTGTAATTATTGTGCTTTAGCTAAACATTTTGTACTCGATACGGTATAAATTGTTCAAAACAAATTGCCTGAAATCCATTCAATGGAGATGCCTGTATCATCGTAATCTAATTCTTACTGTATAATGCAGTACAATTAGGGATGTACATTATTACTTCTTTCCATCTGCCTGTCATATTAACCAGAAATCTGTACTTTCTGAATGAAACACAAATCTCTACTTTTAAATGGCACTAGATATTACACGCAGATACAAAGTGCATATTCTTGGCTATTTTCTTTTTAGTGCAGTCCTCATCACACTGGCTGAGAGGGAGAATAGCCAGTGCCTGTGTGAGGGATAATTTGTACCTTCTCAATGAATGAGGAGGACAGGCAAATTACTGGCTGAATAAGGACTGCCTGTGGATCCCACTGTCAGAAAGAGAGAGAAGGGCAGAGAAGGAGAGTGTAATTATCAACTAGCAAAGTGCATTCATATCCTATCACAAAGGGATTGGGATGTGGGTGGAAGAGAGAAAGAGAGCAGGAGAGAGTGAAGGAGGTTGAAAAATGGAGAGAGATATGGAGAGGGGGAGGGGACGCGGAGTGAAGGACTCCTGGCCAAATGGATGCAAGGCCGTAAACAGGGTTAAAAACAGCCTTCTATGGTCTGGCTCCATGAATGCAGACACATTAAGACCTTTTAGCCCAGCGCACAAGCACCTCTTTGGAGTTAAAGACGAGAAGGGCCTTGCAAGAAGATGGAAGAAGATGAGGAGGCAGGCAGGAGGGTGGGGGCGGGGGGGCGGTGGGCTTACAATCAAAAGCGTCCATTTTTAATTTGAATAGACCCAGATACGTTAGGATGGTGGCTTAGCTGGAGATTTTTTTTCCCCCCTCGTCTTTTCCTTTTTGGTTGCTGACATCACAGAACAAAGCGAGTCTATTAGTGACCCTGAACTTTATTGACAAGCCTGCCATTACCCATACTTCCCGGGGTCTGCAGGGTCAGGGGTCACAGACGGGTGGCTTGAGGGGGGCTAGTGAAGGGTCTGGAGAACACATTTAGAGAGCAGGAACACCTGTAGGGTCGCATCCAGTTCAGAATGTGACCACGAACAACAGTAAAAACCTTTTGAGAGGGAGCAGACAGTGCAGGCCTCGTTCCTAAAAACTCCCCCACCCTCCTCCTCTTCTCTCAAGCTTTCTTCCTCCTGCCACACATGGCTCCGTAATGATGCACTGACTGCGGTTTACCGACTAGAGAGGTAGAAAATCTGTGTGCAATTTTCTGTGTGTGTGCGTGCATTTGTGGGAAAGTCTGTGCACTTGTGTGTGTGCGTCTGTGCTTGCATGTGTGGAAGATTATTAAGAAGGTCACGGGCTTCTGAACTGGTATAAAGTTCCATAAAACGGAGGGAAATAAAACCCCAAGAAATGTCAGTTTGTGTTGAGGCAGAGTGGGGTGAGAGTCTGGTCACAGATAATCCCAAAAACGCTTTCATTCACTCTGATTTTCACACAATCAATCATGGCATTATGCCGGACCATCGTCAATCAAATATCCATCGGGGGTATATAGCAGCGGATGGAACCAGATGCTGAACACAAACACACACAAGCATTTGCACAGCGAGGCAGGCGGGCAGGGTTCGGAGTACTGAGGGCTAAGTGATAGCAGCATGCATTTGATATATGTGACACTGCAAATGGAGGGCATCAGTGCTGTTTGCTGGCACAGCATGGCAGCGTGTGGTGCACCGCAGGCGACTGGCGCACCAGCCAAGCCTGGCATACACACTCTGTGAGTAAGGAAATTAATCCCCAGTGGGTTTGCTGTGTAAGTCGGCGCTCGCGTGTGTGTGTTTGTGCATTGGGCGTAAAACAAGCAGGAGTGATGATGAGTAAAAAATGCATGTTAGTCTACATGGGGTTTTTTTATACTGTGTACTCAAGTCTGCAGGTTTTCATACAGATTGTATGGACATGCCGTTATAAGTATGCTGAAGTATGTTCCGTCTCCAGCACTGCTAATGTGTGTGTGCGTGTGTGCGTGTGTTGAATCTACATGTGCCGTGTTTGTGCTCTCTGGCAGCCAGGTCCGTGGCGGTGGCACAGCAATCAGGTGTTGGTGCATATGTTCCTGGTGTCTGCTCCCTGTTTTCCCCAGCGGGCAGGCCAGCTTATTGCCAGCCTCGTAATAGGAGGGCTGGGCAGGGGCCATGACTACCACTTGGCACACAGCACCGCCAATATGGCTGGCTTTTTGTTCCACCTCCCTCTGAAACTTAACCACTTCTGTGCCAAGATTGATTGCTGCAAATTTGCATAGCATCGTTACTGCCGCACGTGTCACCGCGGTTGTCGGAAATGTCCATCTTTATTGTGCCATTAATCACCAGACCACACGGTAAGGTTTACAGTGCTAGCACATGTAGTGCAGTAGAAGGAATATAATTGAATATTTCTTGTAATTTTATAATGAAAGGTTTCAAATAATATAAAGAGTGATACATGATAGGCAATCACTGCTCACTGTAGCAGTATAAATAAAGACACATTAAAATAAAGTATTTTAAAAGGAATAGTTTTAAAATACATTCAAAAAATTGAAAATTCACATTTTACTGTGAAAATGTAAAATCCAATCTGTAGTCTGCTGCTCAGCCCTCTTAGGTACATTAAGGAGCACTTCAAGTGCTCATTCATAGCACACAATGCTTCCTGCTGCAGTGATTCAAATAGCCTAAAGCATGTTATAGTGTATATTCTGGTTTATGTTCAGCAGTGGAGTGTAACATTTACTCACGAACAATATGTATAACAACTATAGTTAAACGTTACTTACAAATAAAACATTTACAGCAACCAAATAAATACTATATAGTGAGTATACCTAACAGTGTATAACACTTATAAAATTAGCTCCACCTCAACCAACTTCATCAGAAAATGCTACTCACACACATATGCAGCGGTATTAATAGTTAATTATGTCATATAAAAACATGCATAGAGGCAATTTTTCTGCACTGAATATTACTTTTAATATTCACAGTGTGAAGATTTGATTTTCAGCGCGATGTTGCTACTTTTACTTAAATAAACCTGAGTGTTTCCTCCACCACTGTCCACCATGATGTGATTAGTTTGCAGTGCATATTCACACATCTGTACAACTTTCTCACCTTCATTCACACTTATCAGTCACACCCAAGGGCTCTGGTTCTGTGCACATAACAGTAACATGCTTCAGCCATGTGCCATATGGAGGGAAGCCACTTTTTTTTCCTCCCGCTTCCTTTGCTTGACTTCATTCTCTGTGTGAGCTGTGTCCGAGATATTCCACAGCCCTGGGGCCTTGCCTTTGACAAGGAGAGCACATTGTTTATTTTCCCCTGCTATCCACACGCACGCACGCACACACTCACACACACACACAGACAAATATGGATATGTGAACACACATGGATATCGGATTTTGTATATATGCACACGTTGAGCGGACATGAATGCAAATTTGAAACTTTCTACATACATGCATGCACACGCAAACACGCTCACACACACTCACACAAACACACACACACACTCACACACACACTGTCCCTGGCCTGGCCAGAATAGCCAGGGTCAGCAGCAGGGCAGCCTGTACTGCTGCACATCTCTGTTATTCATCCATGTCATTCAGGCCAGGATCACTAGGGAGGGTTGGAGTGGTGGATGGAAGGGAAGGAGAGACTTACATTCAACCCCCACACTGTTGCCCTCTGCTCACCCATTGCCTCTAGCAGAGCCCCCCCCCCCTCCTCACACACACTCCTTCTCTCTTCTACCACCTCAGCCCCCAGGCCCCAGTCTCTGCTCCTCCAGCATGGGTCAGCGCTAAAGAGGACACATGGCAAAGGACAGATAGACCCAAGGCTGCCTGGGCCCCATCAAACCCGGCCAGGGACAGAAGGAGGGAGGGGGGAAGACAAGAAATTGAATGTGTGTTTGTGAGCAAGAGTGTACTTTGATTGATTTGATTTGTTTCAGTTTGGGTGAGTTTGACTGATCATCATCCAAGTTTATGAAACGTTGAGTGCTGCAGACAGTCACTGTGGGGTGAAAACAAACATTTGGTATATTCCACAGACAATATGTTTGTGGAACATAACAAGGGTTTAGAATACAAACCTTTCCCCTGTCATAATATGTACAGAGTCTGATGAAGTCCGCCAACGGAATCTACCAAAGCAATTACTTCCACTGATAAGGCAAACATATCTGTTATGTGCCAATAGTCTGCTTGTACTAATTGATGGGGAACTGCACACATACGCAGTGTGTGAGTGTCTCTGGAGTGCGAAGATGAGCGCGTCATTAGGGGAGGCTCACATGCGTTTTAGAGGAGTGCCACTAATCCAGCATGAAATTCAATTTAAAACTTGGAGCGCGTCTTGTTCCCCTGCTTTGATACAGCGCCAGATACCAGCAGAAGACGGAGAGCCGCGGCCACTGAGACGAGCGCGCGTTGGTGTGTCAGCGGTTGTAAGCACACAAGCACCTCAAGTAAACAAACACATGAAAAATACGTTGCACCGGGGCTGCTTGGCTTGGTTTCTGTTTGGGTTGTACAGTATTACAGAGAAATATTTCACAGCTGCTTATTTTTATTTTTACCCTGCTGCCCCCCCTTTTAAAAAAAACCCAGATTAACATTAGAAGGGCAGATAGAAATAAATTAGGAAAATACTGCTCACGTTAAACTGAATGAACCTTTATGAAACTCACCCCGGAGAAATCCTCGGCTACCTTTACACTCTAAATGGCACTGGATCATCGCTTAACAATAATAAGCACATTGAAGCAACACTTTGCATGGTTGCCACGGCGTTACTTTGCAAGATAAAATTGCTGTTTGAAAAAAACCCCCACAATGGGTGAAAAATGACCTGTCAGTCAGCAGCCCCCTCCAACAATACCGCCGCTGGCCCCGTCAGTCTTTATGCTCAGGCAGAGAACGGGGCCCCCTTCTTTTCCAGAGACTGGGGTTAAAGGTCAGCATGGACCTCTGGACATATCCTATGATAATACCTCGGGCTGTGTCATGTGATGGGGAGGAGGAGGGGGGTGATTTCTATACAAGAAAGAGAGATAAACAGACCGAATGATGAGCGAGAGATGAGAAGTAAAAAGCTTGCCTTTAGAGGGACTGGAAGGCACAGATCATGAGATCAGCATGCAGGTCATCTGTTTTGAAATCCATTTTCACGATTCATGCCCTGGGTTGTCAAGTCTGTACTGCCCCCCTCCATCCCCCACCCCATATCACAAGCCTTACTGTGTGTTCTTTCTCCACCGCAACCCTTTATGACTTTCCATAATTAAACAGGGCATTTTGACTCAGGAGCTACAAGAAAGTGGCTGCCACATTTGGTGGAAAGGGCTTGGAGAGTATGATGGGATGAAGAAGAGTTGGATCCCACAGTGCTGAACACGAGGCCTCATCCTTATTGACATGAAATGCTGCTTTAGCCTGCTCATGGGTCGAACAGAACATGTTGGTGTAGCGTTGAATATGATCTTTTTTTTTAAATACACACACATTGTCCTTGTTGAAGAGAAGTCATTTAAAAGGGTTGTTTCCCCAAAATTACAATGAAACATATTTTGCCACTTACTTCTAGTGGCTTCATGCCAGACTCATGCATATAGTAGGAGTGTAATCTGTTTATGCCACTAAAATATTTACCTGTATTTCTATCTGTATTTGGGTTTATACTGGATGTGGCCAATACCAGAAGTTGTTAGTTGCTGTTAAGCTCCCAACACAGAGTACAAAACATTATAATATCTCAACCATGTACCATGGTAACCATTTGAAGAGCAAAAAATGTTAGTCCAAACTCTATATTAAAGCTGTGTAACTGTTAGTGGTCCACTAAGAGGGTTCCACAGTAGGAAAATATAAGTCAGAATATCACTGGACCATATTGCATGATTTTTCTTTAAACACTGAGGCCCAGATGAACGTAAAGTTGGACTACAGTGTCTGTAGTAAAGCAATGAGAAAGCTACATAAAACGGTCCATGCTAACTAATTTGCTCAGATGAAAACTTTATCTTGAAAACTCAGATGTTCGTATGAGTTTTGCAAATAATATATTTCTGTTTGGTTACATCGGTACCATATGGTTTTGGATTGAAGTTACCAGGTTTTGTGTATCCTTTGAGGCTCCACCTGTGGTACATATAAAACCCATACTATCCACACGGCTGGATACCAAGAAAAGTAAGTAAGAAAATATAACTTCTTCATATAATGAAGTTCCATGACAAGCCAGAGGTTGGAGAGGTTGTGTATGTTGGGCACGTATACCAACAAAAAGATTGTGACAACTCACACGTTGTTACTCTTTCTCTAGGCCTGAATGCCACCCAGTCTCTTCACTGCCTGAAGAGGTGATGGTGAACAATGGCCATGCTAATAAATAAGAAAAAGCAGGCTATCAACCGTCAACGCTTCGCCTTGCTCTCTCTCATCACATGACCCACATGCTGGACGACATGTCACAGCTAGCGTGGCCTCATTTGCATAAGACAATCACCCCTTTCGGACGCAGGGCACAAATGTTGTCTAGACGACATGCATCATGCGGGTGGACCCCCAGACACTCTCACACACACATGCATATAATGCCTTCATCCACCCACACAGACACATAAACACCTATATCTAAATCTATGTGCATCCAATCATACACACAGACACACTCATGTCACTTCAAACACCCCCAGACGGAGCCTCCAGCCAGGGTAAGACTATAAATCAGCTCCAGGTCTGCATTCACTTGATTCACATGCTGTGTTATTATGGCGCATCGGGCATGAGAAAGTACTAACAACATCACACACATGCAAATCCTCACTGATGGAATGACAGGACGGCCCAGCCAGCCATTTAGATATGTATATCACTCCTTAGTTTGGAGAATGCGATTATTCTGCTCGATGCACCATGGAGGGTCAAAGGGACAATTCCTTTGATATGAGAAATGTGTTGATGTGATGACAATGAGTGTTGACAGCGTGTGCAATTATGTGTGCATGCGTATGTGTGTTAAATATGTAGCAGTTCTGTGTGTGGATATGAGTGTGTGTGTTTGTGTGTGCCGGTTTAGTGTTGCGGCCCGTGGCCCCTGATTGTTTGATGTATGTATTAGTCCAGCTGTAATGATCGTGGCAGCAGCAGGATGGTTCTCTGGAGAGCTGATTATATCTGTTTGTCATCTGCGGTGAGGGTGATCCTGTGACACCGGCAGCAACAACACAACCTCTCTCTTCTGATGTGGGCACCGGAAATGCATGTGTGTGTGTGTGTGTGTGTGTGTGTGTGCTTATGTTTGTGTGAAGAATTTACTTGAAGTGCTTTGCATATAACAGAGAGGTATTCGTACACAGCTTGGTGCAGCTGTCACTGTGCAGTACATGTGGTATGTTAGTGTAGAAATTTGCATGCGCGGACTGCGTGTGTACTTCCTGTCCTGCGTTTCGTCTGTGCAAAAGTGGCACCAAACATCTGTCTGCTGTCACTGTGGCAACACTAATGGTGTGAGGCGTCGGCATTAGTGCAGAGGCAAAAAAGGAGGGAGAGAGGGAGAGAGGGAGGGCCAGTGGGGAAATAGAAGAAAATGAGAGAAGACAAGAGGAGAGATGGAGAGATGACCAGAGAAAACATGTGGGTCACTTCATGGCTGTCCGAAAGGGTCTCATGTATCCTCCCCCTCTTTCCCCACACGGCAGCATCGCCTCTGTCAGGACAAGAGCAGAAGTGACTGTGAGAGCTGTCTCTGCAGACAGAAGTTAGACATTGTTCGCCGAGGGTGTACACTATAACTCGACGCTTCGGGCCAGGCTTGTCTTTGCTACAGCAGCTTGCAGCAGCACTAATCAACACCTTGCTATTCACACGCTAAGCTAGCGGTCATTAACACATATTCTGCTTGTTTGCATATCTGTCAGCACCTTGCAATAGAGCTGATTCCTTTAGCAAATAAAAAAATGGTGGGCTGATACTGTTTATCAGTTTTGCCAAAAGTAAAAATATTTGGGCCGTTGTCAGCCTTCATACACATCTAGGAGCTGGTCTCTGATTAATGAAGGTCGCAAATTACCGGCAATTATGAAAAATGTTGATTTAAAGTTATAATGCTCAGGATTTTGATCATATCAAGCCTAATTTTTGTTACTATGTATGGCTTGCTATAGCCATGAAATGTGTTTACATCATTATTTACTTTTAGTATTACCTCCATCTGTTTCTAACAGAGACTCAAAGACATTGTCAGTGCCACCATCCATAACCATAGGTGTCACCAAATCAAGCAGAACTGAAACCTTAAGAATTTTTACTTTAAAAGTTTGGTTCACCAAAAAAAGAATCTTGCTCACTTTCTCACGTCTACTGGTATCCAACCACGGAGACTGTTTTGGATGTAATTGCCCAGGTTCTGTGAACGCATTTCTTTTTTACACCCCAATACAATGGAGGGGAATGGAATGTGTACCGCTGTGCTCACTGCATTGACAAAATGCATTTTTAAATTATATATCTTTCCAACGGTGTCTTTCCAACAAACGTCCCAGTTATAAACCACAGAGCATGCTGTCAGCATATAGACCCCATGAAAAAAGTGTGTTTTGTTGCTGTTTTTAAATGCTTTTATGCCCATGAACTGAGCACCATAAATGCAATTCCCTTCCCCTGCATTCTACTCATTTGGAAGTAGATACCTCACAGACAGAAATCTCAAAACTGACAAATAAAAAAGCAAAAATACAACATCTGCATGGCTGGATAAAAGGAATAAGTGAGAAAATACATCTTATTGTAATTTGGGCAAACCAGCTCCTTAATAACACCCACGTTTGCTGCAAGTGCAACATCTGAATGACATTAAAAACCAATCTTGTTGGTATAAGAATAGTTAATATCTTATTACTATTCCCTGCCATGAGATAAAATGTCAGCTCCACTTCCACTTGTAGTCTTCATACCTCAGCACTCTTTCATTACAGGCCCCCGCTCATAAAGCGGGTTATACCAAGCTTTCACTTCTTCCTGTGGAGTTCAAAAACATGCAGAGACTTTCTCCTCTGGGCTAAGGCTGGCCTATATTCTGTGCATCAAAGTCTGTATTAAACATGTCATTGTCACTAGATGAATGCTACCTTCCACAGTGCGGTACTGCCTATGGTTGTCTCGAACATGGTGAAAGTGATATGGACATAGGCACAACCTATAGGTGCAGGGTGAGGTACAGAACAGCACCCCTGGAGGTGGTTCCGCTTAGAGTCTTGCTGAAGGACTTCAGTATAACGGGCATGTGGGTTTTAACCTATTTTTTTTTAATTGAAAGATCTTCTCTCCAACCGCTACACCACCATGCTGCCTCAAACTGCCTCTTAACTGCCTCTTCCCAGGGAACCTTTGGGCGGATACTGTTGAGCCTGGATTAGCCCTGCTCGCATGCACAAACACATGCACGCGCATACATATACATAAACCTGCATATGCACCACAGGTCTCGTTTTATCTGTGGCGCCTTCAGTGTGAGAAACCACTCTTTAATCATTTCATAAGATCATTTGCCTGGCAGATACGCTTCAGGCTTTTCCCATTACCCCTGGCTGCCTTGACCTAGATATATGTGCATGTGTGTGTGCACGTGTGTGTGTGTGTGTGTGTGTGTGTGTGAGTGTGAGAGTGTGTGATCACAGTTGATGGAGAATAGAGCGATGACTGTAAGTCCACGCATGGCTGTGTCCAGCAGTGGCTAAAATACAAATGGACACTCAGACGAGCGAGCCAGCATATGCATGAGGTGGCATGCGCACGCACACACACACACACACACACACACACACACACACACAGCAATGAAATAGTAAACCTTCTTGCTGTGTTTAACTAATTTACACTCACTATTTATTAATGTTTTATTATAGGTATTTCTTTGCTTATGTATGTAAATGCTATTTAGAGCAGTTGCAGTTTAATAATGTGTCCTCAGATCTTCCAATTCTGTCTAAAATCGCTGTGATGGATTCGCCATGGAGTAATGTGGGGATTTTGAAATTACCTTCTGATGTCACTTTGTATTAACCATACACTTGCTGTGTGTGTTTGTGTGTGTGTGAAAAAGGGGGGCTATATAAGAGACGGCATTGATTCAAATAATGGTTAAATATAGCCAACAAATGGGAGATACCAGAAAAGCAGTCTGAGAGTAAAGCAACCAGTGCTAATGAGAACAGTCAACTACTTGAGACTCTGTTGCTTGATGTTAAGTTAGTGTACAAACCATGTGTTTGTCATTTTATCCAGATACCTTTTTGGTTGTGATTGTTTAGAACCTTGTTTCTTAGATTCAAGGCGCTTGTATGTTTTACCATAGTGTCCTGACCATCGGGATAAACTTACGTATGATATGATGGTGGCAACGGTAGGAAATATTTTCTTACTGTAGATTCCAAACAGCTGGAGATACAGTACAAGATCCAAGTGATCAATGTAACACCAGTAATAAAAACAATAAAGCCTCCCATACAAAGGAGGTTTACACTATATCTCCTGTTTAAGCATTCAGTCACAGCTGCTGCTAGTTTGGAGTGCCACATCAGTCACTGAGCTGCTTAGTTTTGCATGTGGATGACCTCCTTGGGACACTTTCAACCAAAGGCCCACATAAGTAGAATACAAGTAAAACTATGGGTGTTAAATGTTTTCCCTGTTTTATCTGGCCTTCTAGCGAGCCGTTTGGAAAAAGTGAGGAACCAGTGGAAAAATAATGCTGTATGTTCAGAGCATATGCCTAATTCTCTTCTCAATGTCTTCTCATGAATTCCAATGATTAGGAAAGAAAAAAAATCAGCATAAACAATATGTTACCTTCCATAAAAAGATCGCTGCACACGCACACAACCAATTTGCCTTTTAAATGGACAGCCGTGTCATCAGACCAACGTGAGGTGAGCAGACAGCAGGGAGTGGTCACCCTTCCAAGACCTCTTGCACAGTCAGCCCGGCTCCTGCCCGCTCGCCTCAGGACAGCGGAGTGACGGATGGCGGGACGGAGGAGCTGGGGTCGGGGGAGGAGGTGAGCATGAATCAGTGACAGGCTGAGAGATGTCAAGATGGAAGGTAAAATTAGGGGACAGAGAGACAGAAAGCAAGAGAAGCAGACAGAAGAAAAATGAGAAGAGGGGAAGATGGGGGCGTGAGAGGAAGGCAGAGAAGAAAAGGAGCGAGGAGTGATTGTTCGGCTGTTTTGGATGATTTCGGATGAGAAGACGACCTTTGAACCCACAGGGCCGCAGGTGAGGAAGAAGCAGGCCGAGAGCTCGGGGAAACACATGGACTCGATTTATCCTCTCCACATGAGCACAGCACACCGATGCAGGTAACTCTGTAGGCGAAAATGTTTTTAATCCTGAGTGAAGAAACAGCGTTTTACTCGTGGTTGTGCGTAAATCAGCGCGGCAGCTTAGGTCACCTGCTTTTTTTTTCACTCTTTCTCAAACATACTGTATCTTCTCCTAAACCTGTCAAAAATGTAACCTGTGTAACTGCATTCATCAGTGGTATTGATTTAGGTGACGCAGTGAATCACAAATAGTGAATAATTATGGATATTTTTCACAAGACTCCTGGAATACTAAACAAAGTCTTTGATAGCCTTTGCTGGATGGCATGTCTGAATGTACTTTGACTGGCACATACTTAAACCCAGTGTGGTCTATTTTCACATTCAAGCTGCGGAGAGATAATTCTGCTTTCTAATCCCACGGAATGACCTCCGGCTGTACAAGCATACCTGATATTTCTGATACCACTCCGTCTGCGAGATAGCGTCGGAACTGCACTCCATCCCTGAAGCCATAGCACATGCTCTCATTCCAGTTTCAATCAAATTTTGGTCGAGCGTTTGACTTGGTGTGGCCGAGGAGTAGCCTTGGGCAGCCAAATGGTGTGAGGCCAGTGTGTGTGGCTATCAGGCCTCCCGTGCATGAAAGGACACATATTATCCGTGGACCTGAGAGCACGTTGAATTCTCATACACAAGGACAAAACGGTGAACGGACTCATTCAAGCACACTACTCGATGCTCAACCAATCCTAACTAACACTGGTCACATCTCACTGTGTTGCGGGGAGGTGGCACTTACTTCTGTCCACATTCAGCATCAAAGGTGACCTGTGGTGCCGCGGTGCAGGAGTGATCAAAGTTAGCTGAAAAAGAAATTGCACCGTGTTGGGTGTGTTGCTACAGGTACCAGTAAGACAATGAAAAATTATTTAGGAAGTCTACTTTGAGAAAACTCTTTCACTAGATGCCAAAACCCTGCAGAGCAGTTTATATTACTATGAGACATAGTATGAGTTTTACATTTCAGTGATGATCATTATATTCCCTGGCCCAACAGTAGAATTACCCAATTTATAACAATTTTAAGGTACTTTAATACAAATGTGGGCTTGCACTTAGGCCAACGACGTGTGTTGCTGGATGATGTGGTGTTCCAGGTTGAACTTTTTTGCCCAACAAGCCTGAATCCTTTTATTTCTGGCCTTAGGCTGATTGGCGACCTCAAGTCCGCTGTAGTATGACTGTTACTTTTTTGCAACCTGTTTTTTTAAAAGCAGCGACACAGCAGCTAGAGTGCCTTTAGCTTCCACAGTCTGACACATTTGAAACTGCATGTGAGGGCGAGGTATCATTTTAAGAGAGCAAATTGCCCAGGGGTTTGATTGGATTGTTAAAAATGGGCGCCACTTAGTGGACACGGGTCTCTGGAGAATATGGAGCGATGCAGAGGACCGTTCCACCTCTCTCACCTGTGTTGTCAGGAGGCACGGAAGAGGGGAGATTAATAAATTAGACAACCACGCTTTTTGCAAATGACATTTTTGCCAAATGGTAAACCAACACACCCCTCCGACGATATGATACGACTCTCTGCTTTCCTTTTTCTTTTTTTTTTGTGCTACATTTGACATGTACTAGGAAATAACAGAACAAATTATGCAAAGGATACAACATTTAAAGATTTAGTTTTTATAACTTTACAAAACACATAATGGGCAGTGTTTAAATGTGAAACAGATCATCACCAGATAGCTTTTTTTAATTAGGTCATTTTACTGTGGCGGAAATAAAGGGTTCTGAATTAGTGGGCCAGTAATAGAGCAAGTATGTAAGCCCCCAACATATTGTACATTCACTTACCTACCCCAGTGATATGCGCCTCTAACATTTGCTGCCACTCCAATATAATAGAGGTCATTAACCTCAACATCTCTTCCCATAAACACAGGCCCAGAGCAACTTCAGTGGAACTACTTTCGCTGACAGCAAGGTCTGTGGATTACCCTTAGTGACTGGGACATTGTTTATGAAAAGAGATATCGCTGTTGAGTTATTCATACATAACTTTCAGTGCCTTCAGCAGAACAATCAAAATGTACCTCCGTGGTACTGGCTGGTGGCAAACATGTTTCAGAGGCTCACAACGTCTGCACATACAACCGAAACTGTCCACATGGCTCGATAACACTCGGATTAAGTCACTAAATATGACTTTATATGATTTTGGTGAAGTGACCCTTTAGGTTTTTTTCCATAGCAGTCATTTTTTTTGTACAGACAGAGAATATACATGTTTTTATTAACAGGGGTACATAAACTCATTCCCCTCTGCGCTGTGACTACCGTGTGAAGCATGTTGACCAGTGAGCAAACTCCAGTCGCATATATCATTAAGACATATGTGAACTATGTCTGAGGACTGTAACCTTTGCGCACACACTGACACGATCCGCACACTGCAGCACAGAAGTGTGTGTTAGTGCAGTATGTATGTATGTGTGTGTGTGTGTGTGTGTGTGTGTGAGAGAGAGAGAGAGAGAGCACAGGCCCATATCTGTGTGCGACCCATTTTACCTAAACCATCTGCAGAATGCCGAATCTCTGTACGTACAGGGCAGGTGGAAAAGAACACACTCTGGTTAAGGGCAGTATTTGCTAGAATGTGTGTCCTAGCACCCTGCGGCATGTACTGTATATGACCATGTAGAGGTCCACAGGGACTATTTCTGTCACGTAATATGAAGACGGCTTCTTGTTAACTGGGCCCTGGTCATAGGAGGACATGCGGGGAGAAGCGGATAGTGTGTACAGCATGTGTGTGTGTATGATAAAGACTTATCTCTGTGTGTTTGGCTGCTCTTGGCGTACTGTACATTATCAATTTACTGTAAAGTCAGGTCACATGTAATGTGCAAGCTCATTATGCTGCCCTGTGAATGGAAACTCATCGCGTCCATCACAGTGTGCTGTATGCGCCTCACTTTGAAAAAACGATGATGGTAATGAGGCAGCATGTATGAAGGCAGCAGAACCTGAGACTCAATTTTGTGTTGAAGAGATAATGAAACAACAGCTTGAGGTCGACCATGTAGAGCTGAGAGGTCAATTCAGCTATGAGGAAGGCAAATATTTTCCTGCATGAACTGTTTACATTTCAGTTTAGCGAGGGCAGAGCGATTGTTTTTCTGGCAGGTCAAGGGAGGCGCATTGCAGACAGGCTTGACAAGTGTTTTTTCTTGTTTTTTTTTAACACCTTTTGTCCATAAATGTCCTTTTACTCTGAATGATTCATGCTTAAAAGTGTTTTATAAGGCTTGTATGACACGGTAGAGTGTACTCCACTTTAAGTTTTGTTAAGCTACTACCCAGCACCTGTCTTCACTCTAGGATTTGAGCTTTAAAGGTCATTGTTTATTTCCGTGCACAGATGATGATATTCAGCTTTAGGTGGTCCCAAAAGGACTCCTATCTGCTGTGAACCCATTCCAGGATGCGTTCAGTGGGTCTTTCTTTTCATATATCAACACAACCGGCAGAACAATCATCCTCAATCACCCTTTTTCTGTCTGTCACTCGGAACCCAACATCACATTGGCAGTGCTCCCGAAAGCTAACGTGGCATCACATTCTTGACTAAACGTGCATAAAAACAAATTAGCCTGGCCCATACAATTTGCAAAGAGATGTGTGCAGCCAGCCAGCAAATAGATGTCATTCCAAACCAAGGTCATCATGGTATTGAGGCTGGAAATTTAGGATTGATGTTTGCACATGCCGAGCTCTTCCACTTTTCACTCTCAGTCTGACGGGTTTGAGGCAGGCTTATTGGACAAGATCCGCTGGGAGCGAGGCAGCACTGAGAGCGAAGACTATCCTCCCCAACCTTGTGATTGAGAGCTGAATTAAACTCTAGCTCATTATAATTTTGATGCTCGTAAAAAGCAATAAGTAGTTACGTGAATACATTTGAGAGAGAAAACTTTTCCTTTTTTTTTCTTGGTGCCTTGGTTTTTAAAGTTTGAATTCATTTCATTTAACTTTTAAGAAAGTGTGTGGGTGAAGGACGTGTTCATTTCATACAAAAATAACAGAAAGTTCAATTTACAGCTTCTGATTTGGTCTGAAATTGTATTTTTGAGCGGCACTGACATCAGTGGCCTGTCCAGAGCGTGTGAATGCATGCACACACACACACACACCTACACACACACACCTATACACACACACACACGTTAAATAAACAGACCTACCAATCACAACACAACAGAGAGGCACCATACAAATTTAATATAAACCGTTCGTAATTTAGTCTTTAAGTCCTCTAAAGGAATTGTACCTCCAAAAGAAGGCCACATACAAAAACAAACAAACACATTCAAAATTACAGTCACAGTATAAAGTACCAACAATATTCAAGTAAATAAGTCTGTGTGGACATAATATTGCACTGACAAAATTTTGCAAAATCTCTGTCTTGTAGCCCAGAAAGTTCTGGTAGCTCTTCTAACACCGACTTCTTCCAAACTGATGAAGCGCTGAAGATGGTCCAGCTGGTAAGGACACTGACCAGCAACGTAGAGACGTGGATGTCTGTGTGTCTATGTTCAAAAAAGCTAAAATACTTCAAACAAAGACTAAACTCTAAAATCAACAAAAAAAAAACCAGACCAAAATCACTCTGCGTACATTTCTTGTGGCCGTTGACCGACTGCAACAAAGCTGACCTTCAAGGGAACAAGGCCAAGATAGCTGGCCTGATAAAAGTCAGCTAGTGGGATGAGTTTTGTGTCTGCCTACATTATCTCTTTTTGGACTTATTATAGCAAACAAAGTACATAAAAAAGAAATTATGAACATACAAGTGTTTCAAAACAAAAACACCTCTAAAACAGGAAAGCACTGGAAAGACATATTTGCAATTTCCTTGCAATGGCCTGGCATCCAGCGACACACTTTTTTAATTTTTAATTTAAAAGATAAATACACCTAGACTCATCATAACACAATACACTGGCACCATGCAAATGTAATTTACAGCTCATTCTTTAAGCCCTCCAGGGTTTAATGTAGTCCTTCCAGTTGCCCCAAACATGGCTTGTACATTTCATAAAGGTGACAAAATATGCAAATGACCATAAAGCATTTTTAATGCACTGAATAAGGAAACATTCATATTTTACATGTTATATGGGATAAGCATGAGCAAATATATATTCCTTTAGTTTGCCAAAAGGTCATTCACAAAGACATCTCTATATTATCTAACAGTAGGGCTGTTGCTTTTTGTTTGACATTGGAACTTTGATTCAATACTCACTGTATGTCGGGCTCTTGCAGTACGCTACATATGGGTCTGGGTTGTGTTCAAATTAATTTGAACAAATTACCTGAATTAGTTTGATCCTGGTTTGACAGCCTTACTACATGACGTTACTTATGTTTGTGGTCAATTAGAGCCCAGAAATTGTGTAACCCTCTTTTTGACCTCTTAAACCAATAATTCAAATATACATATATACAGTATATATAACATATTTGGGATTTGGGAGTGATAGTGCTGCATCCAAACTCTTGTCAGCACCAATCATAGATTGCCCACATAAAAAGGGATCTTTCTTTTTTCTTTACAGCTGGATTCTCTGAGTCATTTAATGCAGCAGACTTCTGAAACATGTCATCAGTTCAGAATCATGTTTATTCAATTCAGTTCAATTCAAAATTCTTCATTCGTCCCTGAAGGGGCTGTTTGAGGCTACCACGTTTGCAAACACAAGTACACATAAACAATTCATTTACACACATAAACAATCTAAAAATACAAATATGACAATGTAAGAAAGAGTTAAGAATAACCAGCACCACAAAGGCACATTATGTCAAAAAGTGTCAATGTGCAGATGCATTTATCAACTTATACACAAAGTGAATTGATTTTATGCAATTCTTATAAACAATTAAAGTAATCCTTAGCATGCCTTTGAGAGGTTTAAGAGGGCTCAGGCTGTGAAGGACATTAAGATTAATTTTCCAATGCATTAGGCAAACATGATAGTCCTCGCACATACACCTGTGAACTTTTATATGTGTATGTATTCTTTTCACTTCATCTGAGTCTTTGGGATGCACAGTAAATATACAGTATGTTACAGCAGCAGAGGCTTTTTACTCTCCATGGTATGCAGAGAGGGGCCGTGTTGAACAGAGTATGGTCTAATAAGTCCCCAGGCTATGGCAGCAAGGCCTGTGGTAGGTGGATGATGGATCTCAGTGCCAGGGTACATAATGGTGGGACAGGGGAGCACGGGGGTGAAGGACAACACTCTGCCCTCTCTCCTTAATCAGATGCAGATCAAGCTAAAAGCAGCAGAGCAGCAAATCTCTCCTCTAACAGCGAGCCTCTAGACCCCGCACAATCCCCTCTCCTTTGCCTCTCGCCTACCCCCCCCTTGGCCCCTCTTCATCCCTCTCTCTTTTCTTCTGATTGTCTTAGCAACAAAGCTTAGGGAGCGGACCAGAGGAGGAGATGGATGCTCGGAGGCCTTTACCACAAAGATCATATAGGATAAGTGCAAGAGCCCGTTGTGGCTTGTTGATAAAGTATTGATTTCTCAGCAAGCTGCTGTTTACGAATCACCTTGGAGGGACTGACCCCCGAGACACCTTAGGGTGTGAGGTAGAAAGGGGGGGTAGGTGGACACACACGGGGGTAATGTGAAAAATGAAGAAAGGGGACTGCAGAGAGAGAGAGAGCGAGATAGACTGATAGAGGGACAGAGGAGGGAGATAGGAATTGATTGGGGGGATTGGGGACAAACCTGGCCGCTAATTGAAGGGACGGATCAATGATGGGGGAATGTTGAATTTGTGATAAACGACAGGCAGGAGGCGCTGCTGCTATTGGTTGGACAAGACCAAGCGCACATTCAGGAGTGTGCTGACACACTGAAATGAACAGCGTCTTCTTTGCTTTGCCGCCCCTTCTCGTTTTTCCTAAGATCAAGGCATTGGCCACATGAAGAATATGAGGAATGTTAATGTCATCCTCAACCTAGACGCTCCTTCCTGTCTCTCTGTTTAGGAGATGGTGGCCCACAATGCGAGTTAAGCCATTTTGGAGCATCCAGGCTAGTTCCAGGGTGACTGACACA
This sequence comes from Gadopsis marmoratus, assembly GCA_036023855.1. Classification (NCBI taxonomy): domain Eukaryota; kingdom Metazoa; phylum Chordata; class Actinopteri; order Centrarchiformes; family Percichthyidae; genus Gadopsis; species Gadopsis marmoratus. The sequence goes on from JAVQJF010120935.1 coordinate 42,984, forward strand.
GACAATGCCGCTACCCCTTGGGGTAGAAACAGGCCAGACAGGCACATAGCTCTCAGCTTTCAAGTCCAGTCTGAAAAGTTTAAGCCCCCATTCAGAGCTGTTTCTTTTCTTTTCCACCCCCATCTTTGCCCGGTGTCAAGGTGAAGGCCATTGACTGCATCTGCGTGTGTGTGTGGGGGGCCCCCTCGCTTTAGATAGCTGCATTTGCCCACATCTGATCAATAGTCACTATTTAGTGAAAATGTGACCTGTGTGAAAATATATATTCACACAGTAAATGTATATTTTTCTCCTGTCAGGACTATATGTAATTTGCATAGCCCTCATACCTAGAGGGGGAAAAACCAGCTTATTAACCCATCCACCCACCACAACCTCATCTCTGCTGTTTTTGCTGCGCTGCGCCTTCTTCTTCTGTACCAAACGTGAAAAATTGTCCTTTTTGTTTTAGCTGTTTTAACAAATTACCTGTGTTATTTTTCTGGAGAGGACATAATTTAAGATGTGTTTTATGACTATACTTCACAAAAATGACAGACATGCAAGAAAGAAAGAAAGAAAGAAACCAAAGTGCTAGCTCCCACCGTTCTTCTCGACACATTGTTGTCAGGAAATCTAATTTGTACCCGCAGCCCACAGAGCTACCTGGCAACATATGCAGCATGCAAATGTGGCTCTGTTTTCGGCATTGCCAGTTGTAGAAGGAGAGAGAGCGAGAGGTAGAGAAAGATTGCCCTGGAGGATTAATGACATCATTCTGTATGCACCTCTGGACTCCCAGACCGCCAGGATATTACCCACCTCTGACATAGAGGGATAATGTTGGTTCTATGAAGGCACAACGTTCGGGGATCTATCTCTTCCTGCTGGCGTACAAAAAATAATGGGGCTGGTTCATCATCAGATTGCCGTGTCAGGTTTTGGGGGAAAAAATGAATAGAAATGTGGCATATTGAGAATAGATGGGTCTGAGGCTGTGGGCTAGTTAGAATGTGCCGCCTGGGTCGGTGACAGTCTCACTAATGGCGGCTCTCCTCGCTAGCAGAGCAACACAACTTGCTGCAGCAGGGCGCAGTGTGTGGCTGCTCTACATGCACTCATTGCACGACATTATCCATCTTCTATGCTGATTATGTGTAATGCTTTTATTTGACTCGGTGGAACAATGTGTCTAGGAAAGGAGGCACAAAGGACAATGACTGCAAGTGGGTAAAGCCATCTGCAGATGCACCACATTGGCCTGCTCTCCAGGGGAGCAGCTATCACAACCAAAATTCATCACTGTGCCATCAAAGTGGTTGTTGCCCTTCTAGCGCTGTATTTTCAATCAGCTGTCATCAGATATTACAGCTTTTCTTCTTAGATCCACATCTTTCGTTAAGTCTCTCACAGTTTTTTTCTGTTTTACACTTAGTTACCACTTTCACACACTGAACTTCTCAACAATGGTGCGTTAAGTTATTCAGGTAAAATAGGCTTTCAAATGTGGACCCAATCTGCATCAAGGCTGTATATGGAAAAAAGTTCAGGACAGATATAACACATTTTTGTGTTTAGTATTCCAAAGCCTGCCTGGTAATGCTGATGAAAGCACAAACATTTCATTTGACTTCTAATTAGTTAGCCTGATATTTATTTTTAATGCAAAAAGATACCAACTTTATATGTCCCTCTTCACATGGCCCATTTTGTCTTCTTATCTTCCCACAGAAAACCTTTTGAGTAAAACGCACTCATCAGCACTGAAAAAGATTCGAAAGCATGATCTTCTGTGATCATGTGACTGCCAATCTAAAAGTAGCCCCTGCATGTTGATTTGCATGCATGACTGGAGGGTGAATGGCAGCTGGAAGGTAAGAAAAACGCATTCCAATGTCCACAAAATCTGTGGAATATGTTTGTAAAATGTCCTAGTAAGTACACAGGTACATCATTTGTAATAAATGGGTGGTTTTCCTCTGACGTTTCTGCAGTTTATAAGTGTTTCACATGACAAAATTGTAAACTTCTTTCCTGAGCAAGCAAATTGTCAGAGCATCTTACACTGAAAATCAAAAACTGCCTAACATTTATGGGTTGGATGTGGAAAGGTTTCTCTTTCTCTCTTTCACCCTTTTACCCCCCCCTTCGCACACACACACACACACACACACATACACATCAATCCTGTTTATCCTGTCCTCTGGACCCGGAGGCCCCTGGCTTCAAGGCCAGAGAAGACCAGTCTAGAGGCTATAGGCTGTCCTATCCTGTTTCAGGCCCCTCACAGTCAGCCACATCTGTTTAATGCATACATCCAGTCATGAGGTCATGAGGTGGGAATGTGACAGGGGCAAAGAGGGCTCTGGATTCAGGGATCATTACTTTTTTAATTTATATTATTTATTATATATTTATATTGATCATTACAATATGGTTGTTGTGTTGTTTGCTAAACACTGAAAAAGACTAAAAACAAAGGTGTGTGTTACATTAGAGGAGGATTTGTTTATGGCTGAGGGGTTGCCAGCTCTTTCCAGCAAAAGTGATGGGTGATGGAAATAAGAAAATAGCTCAACTCATCCACAGCTCAGAAACATTCTTTTGAGCTGACACAAACTTCACACCGGTAACAAACAACTTGACCTGAATTTGGCAGGCAAAATCCCCCCCATCTCTGTTCATCAGGGCATATGTCATATCTCGCAGAGACCCAAAGGTGCGCAGAGGTAGAAAGAGAGTTTTTTTCACCCCCGGGCTCTGTCATTGAGACATAATGGGACCTGCCTGGCCAAAGGCCCTTTTTTTTGGTTTCCATCAAACGGAGAGGAGAATGTATCCCAGAGGAAGGTATCAGTGTCCGTGCGATGTTCTCTGGTCCGACTGAGGAATGCCAAGAACAACACAGCGGGTTTAGTGCTTAGGACCCGGAGAGGAAATTACAACCTAAAGACATTAGATCTTAGGACATTTCCAGGTATTTAAGGTTATTAATCTGCTGAATTCCTTAATGACAATATTATGGTTAGTTGGCTACTGCTTTCACTCTGTTTGTCTGAGGACTGATTGCATGCAGACACACACACACACACACACACAAATCAGAATATGCTGTATAGGCATTTCAAGGATTTCAAGGATACACACAATATGCTGCTCAAACCCCTCCCATGTACACCAGCACACTTTAAAAAAGATACATCGGCATTACTGATACAGACGTATGCCCTTTCACCACACGTACACACAAATGTACCATGCAATACTTGAAGGTCTACTCTAACTGTGGCACACTGCCACTCACTGGTCTGCGAGAGGTGCTGCTGTGTCTTCCCCTTTCCCTTTCTCACAACATCTTATTTTATACATTATCTGTGCTACCACTCCGTTTTTGTCCATTTTAACCGGTGAAAATACAATTAAGCAAGAGTTGCTGTTCTGTTTTTGTGTTGACAGCAAATGTCATGGTCAGAGTTTCCATCCAGCATGGATCCTTTGAAGGTATACAAAACAAAAGAAATCCTCCTGTCTATGATAAAGGTTGCCAGGTCTTGCTCTCCAAGGTCAGGGTCTTGGTCTTGTCTGAGATACCTGCACGTCTCTGACTCTCTTTAATGAACTGATAACCTCGGGCTGCAGCAGTGGCCATGCACGCGGAAGATGAGAAAGAATGAAAAGAGGACAGAAAGGGAGATAATGGATTAAGGGGTGAGAAACTGAGGGAAGGGCAGAGGATGTGCGGGAAGAGAGAGAGGAAAACAGGGAGCGAGCTGTGTGACATTCGGACAGATGGTAGCCACGCTGCATAGCCGCTGAGGCACATGCGATAGCCGTGAACCATGGTAGAGCCTCCCACACCCACGCCTCTACTGTTGACACCTCTCAGCATACTCAGGCAGGGAGAGGAGAGGGGAGGGCGGGGGGGAGGGGGGAGGACACACAGCCAGGATGCTGGCTCTTATGCTGTGTCCTGGATGGACGATTTTGGACGATTTGATGTGTACCATCTCCTTTGTGAAACGCGTACTTTCAAGAGTTCTACTGCAGAAGTAAAAACCCCTGAAAGAAAACCACCTGACATTTGCAACAGTGTAAAGTGGAACTTGTCTCGCCCCGGAATGGAACAATTTTGTCAAATTGTTGTTTATTTAATATTTCTTTTTTCAGCTGCATTTACAACACAATTTCCTACAAGCACAGACAGGCATTAAATGTCAAGAGTTTGACATAGTGTGGCCAGTCGAGTGGCCACGGCTAGTCCACAGCTATGGGGGGCCACCTCGGCAGCCAATAGAGGTTAAAAGCATCGCCCATGTGCCACAACATCCCCCGGGTTTGTCTGTCAGTTGTCATCATTTGGTAGATATCCTGTATGAGGAAGAAACTAACAGATGACGCACTGTGCAAGCTGCTGTACTGCTCAGGTTTCATGGACAATAATAGTAACTGCAAAATCAATCCACTGATTTTCTTGAAATACTATTTTTCTTTTATTCTGACTGTATTAAAACTTCAAGTACTGAAGTGGTAACCCTCCCTTTGCCTCAAGCTGGGCTTGCACATTTGCTGACAAAACATGGAAATGAGCAAAATGCATTCTTATTACAGCAAACAAGGAAATATTTCATGTTTTTCAAGAAATATTCCATGGTTTATACGTTATATGGGCTATGCAGGAACAGGTATATTCCTTTAGTTTGCCAAAAATTCACTCATAGTCAAAGAAATGTGCAGTATTTTGTCCTACACATTTTCTCGTGTTTGGGGTCAGTTAGGCCGCAGAGAGGTTGAACTCCCTGTCTGTACCTCTTATGAACTAACTGATATGAAGTAGAAATCCAAATAGACTTCTTTGGGATCTGGTAGGGGCAGTGCTGCGTAAAAAACTACCATCAACATCAATCACAGATACAGAGCGGATGTGGATGGATGTGATGTGATAAACCATCGTATTTAAGCAGAGGTCATTTTCTGTAACAGACGTCTGAAGCAGCTCAAAATCATGTTTTTGAGCAATCCTCATACAACTAGGAAAAGTCATGGAGTATCAAGAGGATAAAACATGTTACATATGTTTTCTAAGAAGGGCGGTTCGGCTAGCGGAACGGAGGCTGGCCTGGTTGTGTGGTCAGGACTCGCTGACGTAGGCCTGTGACATCAGCAGATGCCATCTCTTTCAGGAAACAAAACATTTCTGTTTTTACAGTTATCTTCTGTGCCTCAACGTCTTTTTGTGCCTTTTTCACACCATCCACCCTTTTCTCTCTACCACTCCCTCCCACTCCCACCCGCCTCTCTCTCGGTCTGTTTTCCTGTTATTCCCCCTTCATCGTGCCCATGCAGGTTGGTCTGCGCTGTCCGTTGTGTTGTTTAATATGCACAGCCCATTCTTGCTCCTTTATTATTGTCCCACTGGCGGCAGAGGCCCTTTTCTTTGGCCAGACAATGGGCGGCGGCGTGACAGAGAGCACGGTGGTCATGTCCCATTTGCCACCCCGTGCTATCTCTCTATCCTGCCCCCCTTCGCACCCGCCGTCCGCCTTTCAATAGCACCCTAATACTGTTACAGGAGAGAAAGACCTGGGAGCCTTCAATGCACCCCAAGCCTCCAGGGCCACAGCTATATACATACTATTAGCATAATTATAGCCTGAGAGAAAGGGGGGGGGGGGGGGGG
>JAVQJF010120947.1:0-33166 GCA_036023855.1 Gadopsis marmoratus
TGCATGATGCCAACTGTACAGTTGGGTGGAGGAGGGATGATGCTATGGGGTTGTGTTTCTGGGGTTGGCCTTGGCCCCTTCGTTCCAGTGAAGGGAAATCTTAAAGCGTCATCTTACCAAGTCATGTAGGAAAATTCTATGCTTCCAACTTCGTGGAAACAGTTTGGGGAAACTGCCCTGTTCTGTTCCAGCATGACTGAGCCCCAGAGCACAAAGAAGGGTCATGAAGGCCTGGGTGGATGAGTTTGGTGTGGAAGAACTTAACTGGCCCACAGAGCCCTGATCTCAACCCCACTGAACACCTTTGGGATGAACTAGAACAGAGATTGAGAGCCGGGACCTCTGATCCAGCATCAGTGTCTGACCTCACAAATGCTCTTCTGGATGAATGGACAGAAATCCCCACAGAAACGCTCCAGAATGTTGGAGAAAATCTCCCAGAAGGGTGGAAGCTGTTACAGCTGCAAAGGGAGACCAGCTTCATATTAATGCCTATGAATTTGGAAGGGGATGTCATTAAAGCTCCTGTAGGTGGAATGAGTAGGAGGCCCAATATTTTTGTCCATATAGTGTAAGTTGAATAAAAGGATCCAAATAAAATGTTCCTGCAAAGTGAAGTCATGCCTGTTGTTATATTTGTGTGTGGAAGTTGCATTTCAGTCGATATACTGAGTCTGCTGTAAATATGAAGGTGCAGCACGTAATAAAGGTTTCAGACCAAATATCACCTGTAACTATTAACATAGCTTATGAATCTATATTTTACAGGGCTGCTAAGGGTCAACGTAAACAGCACATGTTAGCTTCGTGCCCTGGGGGAGGGAGGGGGGGGGTTGACCTGTCCTCCTGTTGGTCCACAGCTATTTGATGGACCTGCACAGCAGCTTATACTAACATTCAGGCGTCAGTGGACTCATGTTGTGTGTGAATATGTCGCCCCCCCCAGCACATTGCTAGCTGCCCCGTCGCCGCCATGGCTGCATCCCAGGACCTGGATCTGTTTGATGACTCATTAAGAGAAGGATGCTCTCTAGGTAATCTGAGTCATGCCTGGTAGCCACGGGCCACTGAGCAGTCACGCTGTTCTCATTGGTTAAACACCAGCGAGGAGACGGTGAGCGAACAGGGCAACACCCCCCGAGGTCTCCCAGCACCAACAAGCTGCTGTACAGAATAATCTGATTATTTCGTGTCTGTGGGGCAAAGTTAAAACTGATCTGAGGCGACGGCACTTTCACACATCGTATCAGGCTGACGGTGCTGCTGCAGGATCGAGGCTTTCCTAAAAACCATCCCAGCATGCATCTGGAAACCAAATGCTTTACATGATCATTTGCATTGGCTGGACTTCTTATGTGTGTGACTTGTTGGCTCATTACAGGTTTCTAAACATATCACTGAAAACATTTTGTCCTGTGCACTGTATGACAATTTACTGGGGTCATGTGATTAAATTAAAGCAAAGCCTTCTGGGAACTGTAGTTATTTCTAATAATGATGTAAATATACAGTGTTGTCTTTGTAACTGACATGTTTCATCAGGCTGCTGAGCAGAACAGAAGCTCGGTTTCACCAGGAGACCAAAACTAAAATCATCAAAATAATGACTTTTGATTGTTGACGTAGTTCACCCTGATCTGGACTGAAAACGTCATATTTTTGACTTTGAATTTTGACTTAGTCCGTATTCTTTTCACTCGGTAAACTGCATATTTTGGATTCAGTATCTCATCATATGAATTCACAAAGTCACTTTTATTTAGACTCAGACAATATGTTCATTTTACTTTTCCTCAGTTAAAACGACATAGTAAGTCAGGATTGTGACTCATATTCTGAAGTAGCATGTTTATTTGTTGACTTCCCATATATACCATGTCCTCCTCCTCCTCCTCCTCCACCTCCTCCACCTCCTCCTGCTCCTCCACCTCCTCCTGCTCCTCCTGCTGCTCCTCCACCTCCACCTCCACCTCCTCCTTCTGCTCCTCTTGCTCCTCCTCCTGCTCCTCCTCCACCTCCTCCCCCTCCTCCTGCTCCTCCTCCACCACCTCCACCTCCTCCTGCTCCTCCTCCTCCTCCTCCTCCAGCAGCAGAGGACCGGACAGGAGGCGGGATCTGTTGGCCCGGAGCTCCAGCTGGTGTTTGGCTGGTGACGCGGCACCAGGTGGAGGAAAATCTCCTTACAGGGAGGAGGAGGGGGTGTAGACATGCACAGCGACGGCAGTGAACGCAACGCTCCGCTGACAGCACGCCAACAAACAGCGAGCTCCGTCTCCTTCAGCCGGACTACCGGCCGGTCCTGGTCCCGCTGCGGGTCTCTGTTCGGGGACTGACCCTCCTGGAGGCTCTGCAGCGGCAGCAGGCGGCTTTATTTACCTGAGAGGTAAGAAGGAGGCAGATAACCTGAAGAACACGTGGATGGAGTCCAGCAGTTTTTCTGTGTTACCTGTTTTAGTTTTACTTTTATAATAATCAGTAAATAATTTGGTTTAGAAATGAGTCTTTGATCTGCTGTTTCTGTCTGATGGAGGACGACTGAGTCTGTCTGCAGCAGGTGAGTTTATGGAACTTCCCTCTAATTTTTACCTTTTACTACATCATCTTTACCTTTTACTACATCATCTTTACTTTTTACTACATCATCTTTACCTTTTACTACATCATTTCGCCTGGAACGTGAAACAACCAGCACTCGGGTATGAAAGCTGCTATGCAAAGTTTGATTAGATCAAAATAAACTATTTAATTTTGGTTTAATTACTAAAATAGGTCATCAGCGTTAAAGCCTTTTTGTTTTTCCGAGTAATTTGACTGACGGTTCTTCCACCGGGATCAACCCAGACATGTAACTCGGTGACAGCTGCACTACCTAAATGCCCACATGTGTTATAATAGATAAGAAGGACCACACCCTGGGCTCCACTGTCTGAGCCATGTGCAGCACTAACACGGTGGGTCTGCTGAAGTCGAGCCAATAAAGGTAAAGTCATTCTCCCACCGGACAGTTTCTCCTCCCGACTAACACATTTCACAGCCTGCAGCCTTTAGAGCTCCAGCATTCAAAAAGCACAAATGTAGCATTTCAGTTCTGACTAAGAAGAAGTCTGAGTGCAGCTGCTGAGACGCTGTTCTGGCCTCTATGGACCATCAGCACTGTGCTAAACAGGCCATTTAGGCCAAGTTGTACTAATTAGCCGAGTGTGCAGTGTGTGCACGGAGTGTTTAGAGGAAGAGATCCTCTTTTGAAAAACTCCAAAGTATCCGCTCTCCGGATTAAAACTCTCAAAAGGTCACCTGAGTGAAAGAAGGCAATGCTTTCTAAAATAAAGGCACGTGAGGTTTGACCCACATGGGTACAGGATTAATCCTCAGCTGAATATCATGCAGTGTTGTCGTGCACTTCTAAATCAATATTTATTTATTTATTTAGTTATGAAAGAGTTCCTGCAATCCGGTTTAAATCTGGTCTGCAGATACTCCATTGTTCCCTTTTTATTGAATCTTGCTGTTGGCCTAAATACAGGACTGGATGTCTGCACAACTACCGTTCTGCACTACAACAGTCATTTTCTCTATGAAGAGTTGTACTGGGATGTCTGCCGCCCAGCCTGCTGTGCAGCTATCAGCTGATTGATCGATTAGTCGATGGACAGGAAATGAATCCACAGCTGATTAATAGTTCGCAAACCAAAACACCAAACGTTTTAACGGTGCCAGGCTCCCAAATGCTTCGCTAATTTGCAGCGCTAACTGAAAGCATTCTCACTGGTGAAATTCTTTTTTTTCTCCTTGGTAACATTTTTGTGAACGAAACTTTCCCACACAGAGCAGAACAAGCTGCCTTACATGGCAGTTTTAGGGGCGTCAGTTATGCTAATGATCCAGTCACCTCCTCGTGAACAACTGACCTTCATCAGGCTGAGGCCAGTTTGGTGACTCTGACCTGAAAGACTCACGAACAAACTTCAAAAAGAAAGAGAGCTTCAGGAGAAGAACACGGGAACGTCAGGTCAAATCGTTTTAAGTGGATGCCACACCCTTCTGTAATATAATGCACATGGGTGTGAACGCCACTGTGACCTGAGGAAGAACTGGATTTGGATCCAGATGACGTCCGGTTGAATAATCTTGTGGTTTGGCGTCAGAGTGCAGCTCTTTCTCTCTTCGTCTGTGCGGTTTTCTGCGAGTAATTTGCATATAATTATGCTCTTTTTTAATTTTAATTGGCAGCAGTTTAACAGCAAATACAGATGTAATGTTGCTGCAGGACAACGTTTAGTTCAGACAGGAGGTGTTACCAGGTCATTATCTTATCTAATCTTGAGATGGGCCGTATAGTAAAACACAGACCTGATCACGTGTCACATGACCTTTAACATCACACGTTCATTACCTGAACTTCCCAGAGAAGTTGAGGAATCTTGTCTTCCTCAGTTCGGGCAAAGATAATTCAGTTAACTCCACGTTAAAGGGCGAACACGCGAACGTTTCTCATTTAAACATTTTAAACAGTTTGTTTTAAATGTTATTATCATTCAGGTTTCTGTCCTGGTGGATCTGGTGACACCGGTGGTCACTGGTGGTAACTGCATGTGTGTGTTTAATAAGCCAGGTTCCAGTTTAATTACATTACATTCAATGACACCAAGACGTGTATGGATCAGTTCAATTTGGTGAAAAGCAGTAATGACTTGTTATGTTCCAACACAAAGTTCAGGGCTTGTTGGTTTTGACTAGAGGCCCCTGTAATCTGTGATTCTGTGACAACAATGACTTTAGCCGAGCTACCAGCAGCAGGCGCTACAGAGGGCGATGTCTGTACAGGCGTCCTGTACAGACCTTCATGTTCCCCTCAGGATGAATTGTTAAAACGTTGCTGGGTCTCTGACGTTAAACTACGAGTGTGAGGCGACTTTAGGACCCGACTCGTGCATCATTTCCTGTGACTCCCTTCAGTCCAGAACAGGAAGAGAGACAGTAACAGAGTAAATACGCTGGACGTGACCATACATCTTATCAAAGTATGGTCTGATGTAATGGAAGCCACTCAGATCTCTTATTAATTAACCGCTGTGTTCTCACTGTTCATGACATGTCTGTCTGTTAATTACATAATGCTGCAAACGTAACCCTCCGCCGGCGTCCGTGTGTGTGATTTGGTGCATGTGACTCCCTGTGGATCGAATGCCCCCGTCTGTTCAGATCTGTGCTTCCTGTCTGCGTTGCCCGGGGCGCTGTGTGGGCCGTGACGGGTGGATGTTCTGGCCGGCGCTGGAATGGAGCTGCACGCTTGTGATAAGACTTACCGCCGCCGGATCTGTGCGTGACGGTCGCAGCCGTGGCCACAGAGTCCCACGGTGTCTCTGACAGACGCGTCTTGTGGTTCTTGCTGCCTCTGATTCAGACGTTTCAGACGTGAACTAGAATATAGCTGAAGTCCGACTTTGACTACAGCACTTAGTCATTTTATGTCTCTTAATTTAGCCTCACTCATTTATTTAAATGCTAGAAAAGCAACATCTGTCATGGAGATGTTCACAGGCTGCAGTCTTCCAGTGTCTGCTCTGAACCTTTGAGTGTTTCTGCATCTGCGACTGTGAACTTGGTGGAAACAAATGACCCAACCAAGTTATTTAATTATACTTGTAGAACCTGTTTTGTCTTGTCTCACAGCGAGAGGCTGAACGCAGTAATGAATTCAGCTGAATGTCATTGAGATATATTAACTTTCTGCATTTCCATTAAGGCAGTTTTGTCCTGCGTGTGTGTGTCAGGAATTAATTAGAGTCTTTGTGGTTAAAGGTCAGCGACTCTCCTGTGGGGACGGCACTCTTTAAATAAGCCTCATCTCTTATTTTAAACAGCTTTTGTACATGTCTGCTCTCTCCGGGTGAATAACTTTCTTTCCGCCTCTCCCATGCTGACGTCCATATGCCCACCGATAATCATGTGAATCAGTCATGCAGGCGTGTGCCCAGGGACAGAACCAGCAATCTCAGGTTGTTTTAGAGGGAACTAGGTGTGTTTAACGTCTTGACGTTACATCTTTAAGGCTAATGACAGTTCAACCCGCTCTAACGATACTTACGGCTGTAAGCCAGACGGACGTCAGCGTGGACACGAAATGAAGCGAGTCTAAGCAAACGAGCGCCTGATCCATTCATTCAAAGCAGTATTTCCATTTTGTTTCAGCGACACCGGTGACCAACATTCAGACATAAAAGGCTAAACGGGTTGATGTAGACACTGTGAGGGGCGTCTGCATCGTGATCCAACTGCTGCTGCTCACGTTCACAGCATCGCTGATGTGTGATGGAAGCTTCTAGTCTGCAGTAGCAAGTGAGGCTGAGCCAACGAGCTTGGAGCTGGATGTATTAGTGTAACCACCAAGGAAAGAAACAGCTTCTCGGTGAGGACCGTGCACATTTAATTTAGCATGAATCTGGACGTTAAAATAACACGAGCTGCTGTGAAGCCGGCCGCCTGAGTCTGACATGGTTTAACAGTATTCTGTGTCTCACTCGGCTTCACAGCGTCAGGATTTATGAAAGTCCGATTTCAGCCTTGTGAACCACTTTCTGAAGCACAGTTGATGACGTGAGAGAGAAGTGAGAACAAAATGAGTTGAAATTTGATCACATGTGGTGTTTTGTTGGCAAGTGGCCGTGCTGAAAGTGGGATGATTGATTGTAATGGATTATGATGTGAAACGTACAGCTTGTCTGGCATTAATGACATAAGAAGCACTGGGAGCAGCTGTGAACCTTCAGGGGGAACAGACACGTTTCACTCTTACAAGCATTATATTCACGGCCTTCAACTAAAAACTAGTTTGAAATCGAGCATCTAAATCCATTCACCCAGAGTCTTGAAGGACTCCGCGTCACATATTTGTCTCTGCTGCTACATTCAATAGGCTTTTCAGGCCTCACACCTCCACAGAGGTTCACTTCAAGAGCTGCCGCTCTCACTGTTCAGGACCACGGTGTAAGTGCAAACAAGTGAAGCTACTTAAGAGGGCGGACTCGTGACTCCGCTGATTGGCCGAGCCTAGTCAGGCCTCTAATCATCTGTTTGCATTAACAGAACTCCTGCCTTTTATATTTGCTTACATTTTGTCGAACTGCCCCCATTAGCAGCGAGCCGAATGAGCTGTCGGCAGCTCCTGTCTGCAGGGCACCCATGCATGTTCAGACAAGCATCACTGTATTACTGTGAAACTGAAGGAACCCTAAAGACAGAAAGGTTATCAGGCAGCTTCTGCAGTGACCTGTTTCTTGATCCTTTTTTTGAAGGGCAAGTCATACTGAATATAATAATAAGGTGTTTCATGTGTGGGAGTTATGACTCCGAAGGCGTGCGATGTGTCACAGCTGAAACACCTGCATGCACCTGTCCCTGTTACACAAAAGTAGCATGCAGTTTAATACTCTCATGACTTTAATTATCTTCTACAACCGGTAAATAATGACGTGCTCCACTGACGGAGAAGGCGACTAGCTGTCCTTTCCCCTGTGGGTGACTAACGTGGATAGTTAACTAATTAATTTGCGTGGACGTCCTGGTGTGAGCGTGCTCTGTCTTCCACGCTGCAGCATCGCTTCACATTAAGCTTCAGGACGCGACCGTATAGATTTACCTGTCGGCCTCTGCCTCAACAGAAAGCTCTCCAGCGGGGCCTCGCTCCTCTCAAACGGCAGGGGGACACATCATTGATCAGCCGCTGTATGGGTCGGGAGCCGGTCGTCACGGCAACAGGTAAAGCAGGTGTTGTGATTGGCCGTGAGGATCAGATGAGAGGATGAGGCGGGCAGGAGGGATGCTGCATTCGTGTGTCGGATGAACCTTTGAGACGTGCGTCTCTGATGCGTGTGATGGCATTTCTGTTCCTGCCGACACGCTCGCGTCTCATCTGTCAGCTTCAGCCTGCAGGTAGCATCCTGGGAAAAATCCTGGGAATGATGTTTGTCATCATATGTTCGTCATGTGAAAATGTATTGTGGGCAGCTGTGGCTCAGGAAGTAGACGTTGGCGGTTCGATCCCGCCTCCTGCTGTCCACATGTTGAAGTGTCCTTGGGAACCATTAAGGTTGAAAAACTGCTATATAAGTGAAGCCCATTTATCATTTATATTCAGTGTTGCAATTTTCTGTTCAGTCAGACAATTACAAGTCTGTAATTTCCAAAGAAATGAAACATGTAATTTGGTGCTGATTGTATTATACACCGATCAGCCGTCACTCTGTGAGCTCTGACAGGTGAAGTGAAGAACATATATATTTGAGGCAGCAAGTGAACATTTTGTCTCCAAGTTGACATGTTGAATCAAGAAAAATGGGCAGCGGGGGGATGTGAGCGACTTTGACAAGGAACCAAACTGTGATGATGGATGACTGGGTCAGAGCATCTCCAACACTGCAGCTCTGCTGGGGTGTTCTGGTCTGCAGGGGGCAGGACCTACCAGAAGTGGTCCAAGGAAGGAGAACCGCTGAACCGGAGACAGGGTCATGGCTCATTGATGGTTGCGGGGAGCGAAGGCTGGACCGTGTGGTCCGATCCAACAGAAGAGCTTCTGTAGCTCAAACTGCTGAAAAAGTGATGCTGGTTCTGACAGAAAGGAGTCAGAACACACAGAGCAGAGCGCTCAGGGCGCCGTTCTGTCTGGGTGTTACAGCTGATCGCTGTAAACAGACAGCTTTCAGTTGCACAGCAGCTGAACGTGCGAACATGTGAACACTGAGCTTCTTTTGTTCTTTTCAGATCTCTGTGCATTTGGCAGTGATGGCCGTTCCAGACTCAGACTCGCTTTGCACGAGTCCCCGTTGACCAGAATCACAGAGGTGCAACGTTACCATGACTCCCGAAGCCACAGAAGCCACATTTTATAGGAAATCCGTTCATTTAAATGTATTAATACCTTGAATGTCAGGAGCTTTCAGACCTGTTGAGAGTCTGAAAGTGATAAATAGTATTTTGGAAACTATTTTGGGATGGCGTTAAATGCAGCTTAGCTCGACAAAGCCCGACCTGTTGAGGTGGAACCCCTCCCCGTGCCCGTCCACGCAGCTGTGCAGAGGCCTTATATGCCACATCTCGGGCGATTCAGCACATTTCATCTGTCCAGCTGCACGACTGTGAACGCAGCTTTCCACGTCAGTTTCTACAAGTTATGACGCATGAAGGTTCACTAAAGCAACATACATACAGGCGCAGTGAAAAATGATTTTATCGTACTTTTTCTTTAGGTTCATGTAAGAATGAGTTTCTTCAGATATGTTAACGGTTTTATTGTGCGCTCAGCCGCCCTGAAGCTGACCTCTAAACTCTGATGAAATGTCTTCGGCTCCACAGCTTCATTCACTCTTCAGGGTTTGTGAGAAGTTTGATGAAAAGTTGGAGTTATATAGAATATGAATGCAGAACTGTCTCACAATACAGATGTTCAGTATGAAGAGTGAGCTGCAGGCGCATGCTTTGCTTCTCAGTGAGGGAGCGTGTTGGCTGACAGGAAGTGATGTCAGGTTCCTTGAGTTCATGATAGAAAAGCAGCATTACTCTCAGTCTTTGTACTGTATGTGCTCCTTTTGTGTGCACATGGAGGTTCAGGACTCAGCCACAGATCTGACATGCAGAACTTTGACATTTGTTGTGGATTTCTTTGTTGAATCTGTCAAATGAGATGTTCTTTAATCCGTCTTTAATCTTTTGTGTGTGTGTGCTGCTGTTACACTCTGCGTTGCAGCACGTTCCGGGATTTATCGTTCATCTTCTTCCAGCTCAAGGACTCTGAGATCGGCTTGTGGTTTCCTCGTGCACTGCACATTTACAGGCCAACAAAACGCACGATAAACAACTGGCGCTTAATCTGAGAAGTTTGAGAAATTGTGTTTGCAGTAAGAGAGTAAATCCACTTGTTAGAAAATACTTGTAAATCTGAGCACAAACCAGCTGCGTCAAAGGGCTTTAATTTTGTATTTCTGGAGTCTGGCTGTCGTCCATCTGCAATGCTTCAGGTCGTACGGTGTGACAGAAAAGAGAGACCTTCGGAGAGAGTCACATGCACCAGGGCTTCCCCTTCTGTTAGACACTTTGTTTTTGTGAGACAGGAAGTCTGAATTGGAAACAAATCCCCCCCCCGTGTTTCATAAATGTCTGGTTTGGTCCTTTTTGCATGGATCCGAGGTGCTGAACAGCTTCGGTCACGTGGTTTGACCCCAGAGATGTCTGAGAGAGGTTCGACTGGACATATTTCCCTCAAAGTGTCAGTATTTAAAACCGGTTTCTCACGTTTGAAATGTGTGCGAGGGACAGAATCTAATAAGAAACATAATTTGTTCAGCGAGTCTGTAATACAGCCTACAGATTTACTAACGTATATCTTTTACTGTGTATAGCTGTGATGAATCGGTGATATCACAGAACCATGCACATGTCTTTGGTGGTGTGTGCACAGTTTCACACATCTGCTCTCTGGACTTTGAGAAATGTGCAGCTGCAATGAGGTTGTTTCAATTCAATTTGCCACAAGCGTCTGAGTGGGTCGTGATGTTGGACTCCAGGCTGAAATGAAAGTCTCGGCTCCAGTGTTCTGGCCTTCTGTTGGACGGAGGTGTCAGTCCTGTTGTTGCTGTGCTCAGTTTGCAGGATGTGTGCGGCCTGTGTTGTGCTGTGTCGGGGTGAGCCGAGGCTTGCAGATAAAACCTAACAAAGCTTCGTTTTTAATCCCCCTCCTGCGAGATCAAGGCAGGGATTATGTGACATGATTGTTGTCTTAGCGCTCGAGGATCGGCTGCTGTTTCTGTGTCCGTTCTGACGTCCTTCCCTTCATAAGAGCAGTCTTTAAAACCCCTAAGCTCCCATGTGACATTACCGCCCACAGAATCCTTATTGTTCTCATGATGTTTCACGTCTGGTGCTTCACACCCAAGCAGCTGTCGGCAGCTGGACGTTGGCAGCAGCAGCAGTGACGCAGTTCAAATATACTAAGATACAAAGTACTGATGGGGATTCTGGACTCTTCACAGCTGAGAACTAAAGCTCCTCTTCAGGTCCAAAGTCAGGAGACGTTCCTGGGATGGTTACTGTGCAGAAAACGTTGTAGCAGGTAGGTTTCTGGCAGGTGAGCTGCAGCAGAGACTTTTTGGGAGGCAGGAAGTAAATTGAGTCAGAAGGAAGTTAAGAGCTCCGCGGTTCTTCCTAAAAAGGTCCGTGTGTAGCTGTTCTGGCTGAGGGAAACATGGCAGGTAGTTTATTGGAAGATGAACAGGAAAGATCGAGATCGAGTCTTCTTCTTCTTCTTCTTCTTCTTCTTCTTCTTCTTCTAGTCTACTTAAAGTTTCCTCCAGTCCTTCCACACTGCGTGAGGTATGTACTGTTTCCTTCCTTTGTTGTCTTTTTAGTTTTGGCCACCGAACACGACTTTAATCGGATGTGACAGAAACATTTAAGGTGACACTATTTCAGGAGACTTTCTGCAACAAATCGTTCCTTCTCCTTTAGGAGGAACTTGATTCCTGGCGGCAGCTCCGTCCTCGTGGGAGGGGTCGTGGAAGAAGTCCACCTGTTGCTGATTGGCTGAACGGTTCTCCGTCACAGAGCCCAGCCTGCATACAAACAACAAACACACAGAAGCAAATTAGTGACCTGGATTAGAATCGCTGACCCCACCCGTTAAAGGTGGGGTCGGCTTGTTTCCATGACAGTCTGACCTCGATTTCCACACAGGCTTCACTGGACTAAGGTGATTAGCGTAATGAGCTTTCAACAGAACCTTAAAAGCCCAAAGGTCTTTGGATCTCTGTGTCACGGAGGACTATATTTAAAGTTGCTATAAATGCATAAGAGATGAACGTTTAAACATGAATTATAACATGTCAGCAGTTTGATTTGTTTCTTTCTTTACGTCCTGCATGAAAATCCCCAGTTCTGCAGATTCAGGTACTTTTACTCAATTTCACTTACTCTCGAGTGTCTATTTTGGGAAATCTGACCGTTCTGAACACAGTCGAGGTCGCCATTTAATTTCCACGTTTACGTCGCACATTTTCTAACAATTTAAAAATGAAAAGTCAGTTTTTTTTTCCGTGGTGTTAAATCCTGAGAATCGTGTGGGAAAGAAGTCCCACTAGTGAACTTTAAATTAGTCCTTTTATTATCTTAGTTTGGAAGTAAATGGATGGTGTAAGTTTTGGGAACGCCCGCTGTCTTTAGGGGGAATTTGTTGAGGACAGACTTTATGATGTTGTCTCGTGATGCAGGGATGCTTCATCCTGTTTGGAGTCAAAGAGCTGCAGGTCCATCATCCTGCTGCCCTTCAAAATATAAATGTCCAGTCTGTCTTTGGGCCACATGCTGGTGGAAAGTAGACTTTTCCACAGTGAGATGTTATGCAGCTCGCGTGTTAACACTGTTTGTGTTGCCAGGTTACCAGGAGGCGACAGGATGCTGTGGCTGCTGCTCTGCCTGCTTCCTCCGGTGGGCTGCAGCCAAATCCTCACCCAGGATGCTGCTTATAAAGAAAGACACGGCCACGGTGAGTCACGTTTCATTCAGATTCTAGTGAGACCAGACATTTTCTGCAAATGATGTATAATCCAGTGCCTCCACTCCTCGGCCTTCTTCTTCTTCACAGTTCAGTCTGTAAAGTTTGCTGCGACGTCTCTTGGACAAAGCAGCTGGTTAATTATCTACTTCTTTGGATGAACCCTCGCAGCGTGCCACATCAGTACCTTCTGATGAGACTGACTCAGGCGAGCTGCGAGGTGACGTGTGCAGATAATAATGCTCAGATTCGATCTCCGCTTTACGATCTATTTTGGAAACTTTCCAGTGCGTTTGGTGCAGTTTCATTGATGCTGCATCTGACTGAACCCTTTTGTGAGGATTTAAGAAGATCTTCAGTGCACTGTGGCTGTGAACAGGAGGTCCGCCGGACGCCGCCGGCCAGCTGTGCTTTTTATCAATACATTGATGGTAAGATTTACTGAGATGGGTCCTGGATGAATCGGTCAGCTGGCCTGCAGGAGCCACATCAAACTACCAAACCCCGTCATGAAATGTGGTGATTCTAAACGTGCCGTGTCTCTGCTGTGTAGGACAGGACTCCTCTGATGCACGTGCTGCTGTAGGAATAGTGCTGTTATGTCCACTTATGTCCACCTTGATGCAATTAAACCCCGACTCAGCTTCCTGTTAAAAATAAACAGGATGTTACAGTAACTCTGATTTGCAGCAGGTATGAGTTTGTCCTGTGTTTTGTTTTTTCGTTTCCTGCCCGTTTTTCGTCCTTTCTTTCTTTCTTTGTCAGCAGTGGATGTTGTTGATTAGAAGGCTCCTGCAGCTCATTGAGCTCCTTACAGCAGCAGCACAACGGGCCTGTGTTCCCCTGCAGCTGCATGTGTTCTCTGACGGATTACTGCTGCGACCTGTGGGCACCCAGGCCGTCACATGATGTCTCGCTGCTCTGATCTCGTGGGTTTCTTCCTTTGCCTGATAGCCAGGACATGGAGCCAGAAAACACTCTCAGCTGAAGGTCCACGTACCGGCTCCCACTCCTACTAGACAGCTGAGCAAACTTTGTGGCCGTGTGATTATGGTTGGGGTCCGATACTGGGGGGTAATTCAAAAATAATCTCCTTAAAAAGGTCTCTGTCGGGTCCAGAGATCAGTCTCACTTCCACTTCTCAGCCTCTATCGATGTGTTTTTGTGTTTGGGCTTCCTGCTGTTTTCAGAGGCCGATCAATGTTCGCCTGCTGGTCTGAATCTCAGAGCGCCTGTGGATTAAATAAATGTGTGTGTTTGAGGCAGAAACAGATGAAATTAAGAAATGGAGTTTGTGGCAGTGAGTGGGAGGACAGACGACAGTTAATTGATTTTTTTTTCCTCTCCGTTATCGTCATATCAGCCATTTTTCTTGCTTTTCTTGCTTTTTCCTTCAACAAGCCACAAATGTCCAAGAAGATTTTGCATTTACAGCCTGATGATTGCAGCTATGACTGAGACGGAGTGTGTTTCCTGTCAGGATCTGTGATCTGTCCTTGCCTCCCGATGGGAGGAGTCACATATTTAGCCGCCTCCTCCTGGTTTTTGGCGCTGCATATTCAGTCAGCCGGCAACCACGAAGAAGACCGCTATGAAGCTTTTTCAGTTTTCGGTTATCTTTAAAAATACATTTAAAGGATCCTAAAGATGAAACACTGTTGTGTTTACATAAAACTGTATTATATCCAACTGATAAAACCTGCAGCGACACCAAAACACCTGCTAACCGTGTCCATGGCGACGGGCTCACACTGACACAGCCTTATGATTTTCAGTTTCTTCTTTTTTGTTTTTTCACAGAGGAAGCTGCCGTGACGACGAGGCCTCACATCTATTACTGTCGCTCGCCCAACATGGAGGACTTTACCTGCTGGTGGCATCCGCTCGACAACCTGACAGACGGAGAGCAGGTCAACTACGTCTTCAGCTACGCCAAAGAGTGTGTACACACACACACACACACACACACTCAGAAGCTTACATGTTAATAAATCAATAGTTTCTAACACTCTGAAAGTGCGTTTTACTGTCAGTACTTTATCATTTTGAATACTTTTACTTGTAATATAGTACTTTTGCGTCTTTATTGATTAGTCTGCAGATTATGTTCTCAGTTAATGAATGAATTATTTGGTCTATAAATAATCAGAAAACATCCTAGAACACATCTAATGTGTTGGAATTATCTGTGTGCTGCAGCTTGAAGTTGAATTAAGGAGCTCAAACCAGGAAAAACAGCTCTGGAGTTTCTGGGTCGTGTGAATTCTGCCATTTTAAATCCAGTTTGATTCGTCACGCTCCACTTCAGCATCAAGCTTTTAACGGGTTGATCGCGGCCTCACGTGGCCTCAGGCCGGTGCCGGCCACCCCACATGGCCCCCTCAGCAGAGACACTGCTCCCAGTCAGCAGGACAGGATGGAGTCACAGCTCCATCCACTGCTGGCTTTGTTTGCAGCCGCCGTTAATACAGTGCCAAAAACAACCTGCCATGCATGTGAGTTTATATTCAACAAATTAGATTTGTGCTGCAACATTTAGACCATAATAAGAGTATTGAGATCAAATTTTTACAGTTAAATGAATGAGAACATTTAAATATCCATTAGCCCTCTCTGTTAAATGAGATGCACACCTGGAGGACAGGTGATGCACAGCTTTCTCAGGCATCAAACTCACAACTGGAACAACATCTTCATACCAGAGCTGAGAGAATTTCGTCATCAATAACTGACACAAACTGGCCTTAAAGTGAGACAAAGACTATAAGTCACATCCGTAGAATAGGAATGAGACAGAACAAGTTGAGGCAGGAAACATCTCCCTGACTCACACTGATGCTCGTACAGCGTTAACTTGTATAATCTCTGCTGTTCACAGTAAGGGGCCCACACACGAGTGTCCAGACTACGTGACTGCCGGCCCCAACAGCTGCCACTTCGACCGCAGCCACACGTCCATATGGAAGATCTACTGTATGGACGTGACCGCCGTCACCGCCCGCAGGAACTACACCTCCCAGGAGCACTGCCTGGACGTGGCAGACATCGGTAAGGATCTGCTCCAGCCTGTAGTTCCAAAGAAACACTGCTCTTATTTTGGAGGAGGTTCTGTGTGAAAGCAGCATGAAGCTTCGGCCGGCAGTCAGACTTGTTTATTGGGCACCGAGTGTCTGTTATTATCCAGATGCTTCATCAGAGCTAATGTGTGTAAACCTGCATCCGTGTGACTGCTGCAGTGATCTTCTGTTCGTCTCAGATGTCGGAGGAAGTCGGACACGACGCTCTTATCGCGGCCCTGCAGGGCATCCGACCCCCATTTACACTTTGATGTTGTGTCTGACTGCATGTTTTACATCATCAATTGATTCTTACATCTGCAAAATGTTAGAAAACAGAGGAAACCGTCTGAAAGGCCGAAGATGACGTCTTCAAATGTCAAAAACCTGAAGATGCTTAAAATAATCACACTGGAGCAGCTGGAAACAGCTGATAAATGACTTAATTAATCGATTATCATTAGCTGTTGATTAACTGTCCAATTGCAGCCTGCTTCTCATATCTCGTATCTATAGTGTTTATAATGACCAGTAATGCACCAATTTAAATGAGATGAGTTCAGGAGTAAGAACGGAAAATCAAACCCCAGAGTTTCGGCTTTACAATGAAAGCCTGGGCGTGCATCAGAAACAGTTTAAAATCTAAAGAATGGATATTTTATTTCTAAAAGATCTGTTTTTCTAAGACTTGATCCTCAGGTATGAATTAATAAAGGTCAAACACACTGTTACTGTCACACAGAGATGATTTACTGCGATCACATGACCGGGTGATTAGTTCCAGTGTCTTTATGTTTTCCGACATCCTGTGAATGTGTTTCTCTGTGTGTGTGTGTCATCCACAGTTAAGACCGAAGCTCCGGTCAACCTGACCTACGTGCTGACGGCCGCCGGCGGGGATGAGATGGGCCACAACGCGCTGCTGTCCTGGACGTACCCGGTGCCCTCCGACCTGCAGTACGGCTGGATCACGCTGGTGCACGAGCTGCAGTACCGACGCGTCACTGAGCCCGACAGCTGGAAGGTGCACACACGAGACACACGCCACTGTTCAGAGCTGGTCGTTGCTTCAGTTCCATTCCAAGAAAAGAGGTGTAAAGAAAGATGAGCACAGTCTTTAAGTTTTTTTATCCAACATCAGATGCACTGTATTTATCTCAGGTTGAATATAAAGTGAAAAGCTGTCAGTGCAATTATTTATTTGGGTGGCATTTTAATTTGAAAAACAAATACACAGTAAGAGTTACATGACCTAACAAATCCCTTCATTGTCATTTTAACGTGTTATTATAAGGACAGAGAAACACTTTCATTCACCAAACATTTTGCAAAGGCCAGCATTTTGTTAGCTTAAAATTTAAATTCATGTGCAAATTCATGGATTAGCTTTGATGGCTTTAATATATTAAAGGATTTCTGTGTTTTCTGCTTGAATAAAAATACACTGCTCAAAAACATGAAAGGAACATTTTGAAAACACATCGGATCTCAATGGTAACAATCCTGCTGGATATCTATACTGATATGGACTGGGTAATGTGTTTATGTACTTTATATATTACACTCAAAAAATACCTAAAAAATACTTTATTACTATCAGAGGTACTTTAAGGTATAAAATTAAGTGTATTGTAAATATAATACTAATTTCTTTCCACGACTGGTCAACTGATTAAAGAACATGAAGCTAAACGATAGCTCCATATAAGTAAATATCTAACATGTTGTTTGTGGCGTGCAGGTGAAGCAACCTCTGCGGGAGCCTCACGTGGTCCTGCTCGGCCTCCCCGTCGGGGACTACATGGTCCGCGTTCGCTGCCGGTCGCAAAACTACGGCCTGTGGAGCAGGTGGAGCTCCACGCTGCTCATGAGCATCCCCGCCAAGCCGCCTGCAGGTACGCAGGGTGATGATTAACACGCCCTTTTTCATCATTGTGCTTCTTATTTATTTTATATTTATCATGTTTTTACAATTGGCAACTATGTTCTCAAATTACTAGAAATATTCAGGTTTTATATTGGAATTATTCTGATAACACGAAGACATAAATTAATGAATGAAATAATTGTCAGGCTATTAGTCATTTAATTTTCTTTTCCAATTAAATTTGTAGCCCTGAAGCTGTAAGGGAGGGGGGGAGGTGGGGGAGAGAAGCTCTAATGAAATGTTTTTGGTTGAACCTGTGCAGGTAAACTCTTGGTGCTGATTCTGGTGTCAGGAGTCGGTGTCATCGCTCTGCTGGTTATCACCTTTGGTGTTATTCCACAGAGCAGGAGGTCAGAACACACACACACACACACACACACACACACACGAAGGCTATTTACAGATACAATTATAAACTATTACTCTGTAATTATTAATAATGCAGAGTTTATTATTTCCTACAACCACAGATTTACAGTTGTATATCTTTCTGTGCAGCGATCCGACCCCCACCCGACGAGTGATGCAGTAACTGTAATAATAATAATGATAATAATCACATATCTGCTGTTGCTATGCTGTCCGAGGTTAACAGTGTTAATAAAGTACATTTAAAATGTTGTAAAAAAAACCCACACAACTGATAAACACGTCTCCTTCCACCTCCACCTGTGTGATAGACACTGTGTCTATTCAGTCCGTGTGTGTGTGTGTTTGTTTGCTGCCCTGTCGGACTTCCTCTCTCTGTTGTCACCCTTCAGAATAAAAGACTACTTCCTGCCGCCCATTCCAAAGCCACGGATCAACGGCATCAACCCGCTGCTCTTGAAGGTATCACACACACAGATTTACTTTACTTACTTTACTACTTTACTTCCCTCCTTTATTCACCCACCATTTATTTTTCCTCCTCCCTCCTTGCCTCCTTCTCTTCTCTCTCCTTACCTTCCACCCTCAGAAGGGGAACTTGGACGAAATCAACCATCACTTCAGTAACTTCCACAGCTACAGACCTCCGAGCTACACTGAGGAGGTTTGGGACCAGGTCGACGCTGACGACGTCTATCTCACCACGCTGAAGGACTGCAGAGTCTCCACCGACCCGACGGACAAGGACACCTTAATGGTTCCATGTGACCTGATGCCTGTTGCCGCCCATCATCAGCTCGCGACCCAAAACCTGACATCATACGTGCAGAGCTTGCCGCCTCCCGAAGCCTTCACCTCATCACTGGACATGCCTTCCTCGTGGCCTAGGCCAGAGATCGTGTCGCTGCCAGGGGCGGAGTACAGCTTGATGGGAGATCCCGGCCTCCCCAACGCTGCCCATGCTCCTGACGCCGCCGCCGTCACCACCAACCGCTCACCACAGGATTTCTACACCTGCGTCCAGCTCATGAATGAAAGCGGCGAAGTGCATCTTGTGCCGCATTTGCCGCCGGCGTACTGCCGAGAGTTCCCGCCTCTCCCCAGGGTCGATTTAGATGCAGAGGAGAAGAAGAAGCAGCAGCTAGCCAAATACCAGGCCAGGACAAATGTGATGAACCGGCCGAAACACGGCAGCGAGGCTGAGAGGAGCGAGGCGGCTGACCCTCTGCTGCCTGTCGCCGTGGATAACAAAGGCTGACAACGCAGATACTGTGAGGACTGCTGAAACATGGAGACTGCTGCCATGTTCAAAGTGAGAATCTGCTCCTGGCCTCTCCTTTCCCACTTCTTCTGGTTGACTGCAAAACAGGAAGTGAACCTGCAGGACGTCAAACAAACAGATTATGTTGTTTTTGGACAAGAAGTACAATGCAGACTCGACAAAGCTGCAGTCCTGGTACCAAAACGCTTTTGTTTGTAACAGTTGGACCTCAGCTTCTGCTAGTCACCTGCCATGAAACACTATACTTTAGGGGACCAAACCAGGTGCCGTTAAAGCTGCAGTTTGCAATATTTGATGCAAAACTCCACATATGCTCGAGCTACTTTCAGGTTAGTCAAACCTCAAGAGCAAACGAGCGCTCCGTCCAGAAGAAGCTGGCCCTTCAGTTTAACAGTGACACGTTAAATGATTTATGGGTAATGAAGTCTGGAGGTAGGAGGAAGTTGCCTCGTGCAGCTTTAAATTAAAGATGCAACATGCTGCTCCTCCCAGACCGTGGTCGTCTCTGCAAAGATCCACATTCAGGACGTCTTTCTCAGGAAGCAGGAGAGAGAGCGGTGCCATTTGATGTAGAGGACTCGGCTTGTTCCAGGTCTGGAAGAGAGAGAGAGAGACAACCTGCTGGCTTTGTTTCGCACTAAGACCCTCTGTTCCTTTCTCCCTCTGTGTGTTAACATGCGTTAATATTCCAGATGTAGCTTTATGGCGTTTTGCACAAGACAATAAGCTTCTTTGCACATTCTTTAATAACCCCGCCGTGGTGATGCTGGAACTCCAGAAGCTGTTGTTGTTGTTGTTGTTGTTGTTGTGCAACAAACTCAAATATTAAGCAGATGTTGTTTTTTAAATGCTAGATCCCTGCAGGTTTCCTCCCCGATTGTCCTCTTCAGGATATGGGTTCCATTACTACACATTCCATGGTACTTACATGAGCCAACTCTTATATATAATATATGATTAACGTGAACGTGAGTGGAGTATTAATGTCGCTGTGTCTTGGAAGCTGTGATATCTGTTCATCATGCTCCCGAGGTTCATGTTGTAATATTTTGTGTATGTCCATCACTGTGATGTTCTCTGAACTCTCCAAACTGGACCTCCCTTTATTCAAAACGCGGTACAGGAAGAAGAAAGAAAAAAGAATAATGTATTTTTTTTTTTAAAGTGGATCGTTTTAGTCCCCTTCGACAAATGTAACACAATTCCAAAATTATTTTGTATCTTATAGAGATGCTGAATGACTGACTTCAACATGTCCCTTCAACAGCGAAGTCGTTTAACACCCTGCTTGGCTTGTTGTCCCCCGTGTCTCAAAATGTCCTGGAAACTCTGGTATCATGGAAAGCTGACTGAATTTATTTTTTTTCCACAACTCAGACCAACATCATAGAAAGCCCAACAACACAATCCCTGATCAACTCCAGACAGAAGAAAGAACAGTCTGGCTAAATACTAATACACAGGAATAACCGTCAACCGTACCACTGTTAGGTGTCCACTCATAGGCCATGAATATTTAAATAAGCTGCATTTCCACCCAAAGTACTTTTAGTGTCAGGAACTACGTACTTCTCAGGGAACTAAAAGGACCCTTCAGCCCGTTGTTGTCTGCGTGTCCACCGCGGTCTAAAGACCCACGAAGATCAGGCAAAGTAGTCCGCTGACGTACGAAGACGCGCCGGCTGCTGGAGGAGCTCAGTAAGGCCTGGAGCTGGTCCTCGGTTCCTCTGTCGTATGCTTTCTCTTCTGTAACCCCACTGTGTCGACGCACAATGATCACAAAACAAACTGCTTAATTTAGACCCTGGTTCCTGCGGTAGAATCGGCCTCCAAAGGCTGCTGGTTCCAACGAGAGCTGCACACACTACAAGAGAACTGCTGAGAAATACTTTGATATGGCGCTATAATAAATAAAACTGAACTGAATACAGGGGAAGTGCCCCTGTATGTGTACAAATACACATAGCATCAATGTAAGCATATACTCCGTGTACTCAGAAAGGTGTGTTCACTGGTTCCCCTGCATTCCACGTTCATTATAATACTTTTCTACCTCATGTATTAGGCTTATAGGATGTTCTCTCAAAAGCTGCCACCTTAGCTGGTCTCCTGGCGTAACGGGCCTTCTACAGCTTTCCACTTTCTGTTTAATCATAATACTTGTTTTGTGTTTTTTACAACATGGTTCGTGTGTTGAGGGTTTCCAAATATGTACACACCAGGACAGAACTCCTAATCTACCCCTGTGTTTTGGTGCATCGCCCTGAAAATGTCCAGCTCCACATGTTGGCCTAAACACCAGAAGCACCAAAGATGAGCCGCTAGCATTTGTCCAGCTGGGAACCTGCTTTCTCAACACCTGCAG
Organism: Gadopsis marmoratus; assembly: GCA_036023855.1. Taxonomy (NCBI): domain Eukaryota; kingdom Metazoa; phylum Chordata; class Actinopteri; order Centrarchiformes; family Percichthyidae; genus Gadopsis; species Gadopsis marmoratus. The sequence continues at coordinate 21,541 of JAVQJF010120947.1, forward strand.
TTTGGTTTTGCAGTGATTTTGGACTAAGTCCTGTCATCAGTACCATCAGTGTATTCGCACCCTTGAAGTTGTTGTTTGAGCTGTTGTTCAGAGGTGGGTTTAGGTGCTAATTGGAGGTCAGTTTAAAAGTCATATTGACCCAGATGGAGTTGAAAGAACTCAGACAGCAGTCATGTTGTGCTGTCACTGTACTTTTCTCAGTGATGCTGCTGTTGTCACTTCTTCTGCCTGTAGGTGCCTTTCTGTTCTTCATCACTGAGCAGTCTTTGTTCTCTGTTGTTGAACTCTCAGCCAACCTGCCACACAAGCCTGCAAATGCTTTCATGTGTAGACAAAATGGTTCATTTTGACTATAGAAGTACAAGACCTGCTCTGTGCTGGTTAAATTACTATTGTTGTGACAAAACCACTAAACAAGTTTAATTTCAACATGGAGCCGCCTTCTCGTCAGACAAACAGCACTGTGGATTCGATGCAATAAAAAGTGAAAAGGCTGAAACGTGATCATTTATAACACAAACGGCAAGTTATTATTTTCATATGCATGTTCAGAGTTCGTGGCAGTGGGTGAATCAATGAAGCCTCTTTCTTTTGAGTTTTGGTTATTAAACGTCAAAGGATCCGACGGCAGAGAAGCCGTCTTTCAATATGAATGACTGATATTAAAGGGTTTAGATATTGATTGATATTAAACCTCATAACCTGCTGCCTTCAGCGCCACACAAGCACGACCACATGGTCTCCTTCTAACTGTCCCCTTTGGTTTGAAGGTTATTAAGGAAAAATTGCTAAAAGTAATTTATCTTTTTAATGTTATGTTATAAAGTGACCCCCATATAATGGCTTGTTAGCATTTTTTATCTGGACTAAGCTGGTTAGCAACAGCAGGACGTCCCTGCTTCAAATAAATAAATGTCGACTTTGTCACTCTGCACTGAATTTGCTGCTCTATGGAGAAATATTTACCAGATGGGAACTCAAAACCACGTTTGCTTGTACATAGTAACTTCAATTCAACTCTACAGAAATATATATAATATAATATAAACTATAATGCACTTAACTCCTCTTGATGTCGGCTGCTCAGAAGGAGAGAAGTTAGTGTTATTTCATACGATAACTTCAGCAAACACAAAGCATCAAGTTGGCTGTTTGGCTGTTTGGCTGTCGGTGTTGGATACTGAAGAACTGTATTGATGATTTGCTGTCTGCTCAAAGCACCTTTCTGTAATGAATAAAGCCTCTTCAGATTCCTCTCTAAGTATTTGTTTCTGGAGATGCGCACAGAAACGGCAAACAGAAGCTAAAGTGGCTTCAGTACATAAAAGTCCAAATAGACGGTGAAAATATGTCTCAGAGAAACATGGAACCATGTAGTTAATTGTCGGGGAATTGATCAGGTTTCTTATCTGCTGGAAATACATAACAAACGTAAACTGGCACTTAAAAATGATCTATCGAGCTTAAAAAGCTCATGAGTCAGACCTCGCTGACTTCATTTTTATACGTCTCACGTTAAAAATAATCAATGCGCCAACTGTGTGTGTGTGTGTGTGTGTGTGTGTGTGTGGGTGTGTGTGTGTGTGTGTGTCTGCATTCTGAGGTCATAAATAGCCGAGTTGATTGTCAGCTGACTTGAGATAAACGCACACAAACAGTGTTGGAGCTGCGAGGACAAAGCTGTTCCTGTGAGACGCCGAGAGAATCGGCTTTGCAGACACAGAAACACAATGAAAAGTAAAAGATTAAAGTAAAGTGCACCAAGTGTGAGCTTTTTCAGCCGAAATATGGAGTGATGGAAGGAAGAAAACTGAACAACAACTTTGATACCTGATAACTTCTCTGGTGCTCAGTTAGTTTGCTGTGACACTGAGCTGAATGTCTCTGGATTTCTTCTGATCGGCATTTTCTACTATTTTGTGACGTTTTAGAGACAAAACGTGTCCTTGATGTCTCAGTTCACCAAACTGTAAAAATCACAAAGCCTGCAGAGCAACACTGAGACTTACTTTACTCTCTACTTTTCAAATGCTATTTTAAATACTTCGAGCTGGAAAAAAACAAGTTTCGAAGGAGTGACGTGAAGGATAACTAACATAAGATACAGAACAGGATAAAATACTTTAAATAATTACAGATGGAAAGGAGAACAGAAGAAATGGAGAAAGAAGAGAAGAAAATCTGAATGTGTGGAATAAAAAGTGAAATACAACACAAACAGGAAGAAATACTCTGCTGGGAATTCTCCAGTGAAGAGTCAGAACCTGTAAATGGTCTGTAACTGAGGCTTTACAGAGTAAAAGTACTCAGTTACCTGCAGCTCTGGTGTCGGGTGTCGGGCTCAGCTGGCCTGGTGGGGTTGGGGGGGGGACTCTGTCAGTCTGGCCACCGTCAGCTTCAGACGACCTCCTTCACTGAGACTGTGACCAACCGTCAGCACCAAGGTAAGTCACACACAGAGGAGGTGTTCGAAGTGAAGCTGCCGATTTATGTTCTGTTTTCGTGAGTTCTCTCGCCTCTGATGAGTGTTGCTGCTGTTTGGGTGGTTTTAAAGCTTCAGGCTGTGTGGCCTTTCAGTGGGCTGCTGATCTCAGGCCTCAGCTGTCCCTCGGGTTAAAAATAGATCAGCTGGAAGGCCTGTCATCACACACACACACACACACACACACACACATTACATATACACTGATTTACAAACATCCGTTTGTAGATGTTGTTTTATGAAGTTATTCGCTTCCTTGCTGAGAGTTAGATGAGAAGATTGATGCAGCTCTCATGTCTGTAGCCTAGCTTAGCTTAAAGACTGGAAACGGAGGGAACAGCTAGCCTGGCTCTTTGTGTTAACTGTGTTAGAACTTTGCTCAAGGACTGCGTTCCCCTGAGGCTTCATAAAAAGGCTGCGATGACCAGAGGTCCACCCTGGTCGTATGCTTCCACGTTCATTTATTAGTCCCTGTGGAGGTCATTCCTCACATCTGTCCTGGAACAGTCCTGAAAGCTCACATGTTTCCCAACTTTGAGAGCAGTGACACGTTTCTGTGTCTGCTGCTGGAACATCGCGTCAGTCATCGCTGCTGGAGTTTTGAGTCATACGCAAAGCAGCTCAGCACTCTTCTTTCCCTTGTCGTGGTCGTGTTTCATAGACATTATAGCCCAAATTATTCAGAATTCAAACGTGATGAACGTGTTTCTTTCTCCCCCCTCTGTCCTGCAGTGTAAATTACACAAGTGACAGGCAGCACTTGTATCCATTGTTCAACACATGGTGGATTTTTCTGATCACATCATACATCAAACATCATATTCCTGCAGTAGCAGGTGATGAGAACATGTCGTGTTTCTGTCCCACACGTTTCTTCACAATGCCTCATGCTGCTTCTTAAACTCTGCCCCTCTTTGTAGCTTTGCTGTGATTAATCCCAGCTGATGTGACGTCAGGAGTCAAAGTTCAACCTGACATTCAAACTCTCTGATGATGATGATGATGATGGTGATGTTACTGGATAAAATAATCAGTGAATTTGACAGCTGACATCAAGAAACTTCCCAATTTACGCAAAAATCCAAGGTTTCTTTTATCGGCAGGAAGGAGGGATCTTGGTTGCCATGGCGTCAGCCAATGAGAACGCAGAGCGTGATGATCAGACAGTTCCTGATGGAGAGGAGGAGGAGAGGAGCGTCCGAGGAATCCAGTCTCATTACCTGCGCTGCCCGTCCCCCAGGTAGGAGGCCAGCACACCAGATTCATGTTTAATCCCAAAGGAATTAAGAGATTCATCCCAACATGAGCTACACATGAACACTTAGGCTGCTGCTTCCTTTTTCAGCACAAATTCAATCCAATGTTCTCTAAATCTTTCATTTTCTGTTTGTTTCTTCTACCATTCTCCCTTAAAGTCTTTCCACATAATCATAGTTAAACTGACATTTTGTACTTATAAAATAAAATAAATTGAAATGAAATGTTAGATTTTTGATTTTGTAGCCTCATATAAGTACTTGTAAGGATGCACAAATGATGCAGCGTAACATTTACCTGCAGTAAAGTGTTTCAAACAAGAAAAGAAATGCAGATCTTCATGAAATGCAGGAAATGTATTTTTTCCCCATCTTGGAGACAGAAGGTGTTTAGAATGGAGCCTGCCACTCGTGACGCCTGATTTGTGATGAGGCTGACTTTAGTCACTCTTCCTCTCTCTGCCAGTCTCTCCATGGCGTCAGAGTCCAGGTTCTCCATGGTCTCCGCCTCTGACGCTGCGAGCATCTTCATGGAGCCCATCCACCTCTCATCAGCCGTCGCTGCCAAGAAGATCATCAACGAGGGTGAGACAGGTGATGAGAACAGACAGCACTGCAACAACAGCGACATCTTGCATCGCCCGCAGTAATAAAATCTGCTTCTCAAAGTATTTTAACTCATGTCTTCCCCTGCAAGTTATATACTCTAATCATACAGTGAGATAAACTCTTTGACATCTGTTTGTCTACATGAAACGAGACTCAAATCTGGAGTTCAGTTCTACAAGTGTCCAAACGTGCTCTTCACTTCTCATCCAAATGTAGCATTTGGACCAACGATCTCTGAGTCCACATTCATCAGCTCTAATTCGGTCAAATACTCTTCAATTGCTGTGAATCCATGTTTCATTCCTTCAGCTCGTTACCGAGCAGACATCCTCGGTGGAGCAGCAGAGTCGTGCTAATTGAGGAAATTAGCTCGTATGGCACATCGCAGAGCAGCTCCTGCTTCAGATTCCTCCTGCTGGCATTACATTAGAGCTTAATGCACGATACATGTTTCATGTGCGGGGAGGACGATGGCTCCCTGATGAACACAGCTGTTGAAGCTTCACAGTATTCAGAGATCAAGAATACGTGTGCGTCAGTCTTTGAACCATGTGCACGCAGTTTGTCCTTTAGGGGGACAGTGAAACCACATGCAGGCTTCAGGTTGAATTCACAGACACAGAGGAATATGTGAAAGACAAAAAGCCCAGCCAGATATGGACCAACAAACTGTTCTTTCCCCCTCAGAGCTGCCGCCTCGTGGCGCCCGCACCGAGTCCATCCCAGAGTCCATGTTGGAAACCGCCGAGCAGCTGATGGTGGAAGACCTCTACAACCGGGTCAAGGACATGATTGATGACCGCAGCCCCTACAACACTCCCTGTGTGCTGGACATCCAGAGGGCCATGGTGCAGGACCGCCTGGAGGCCCCCATCAACCCCGTGGACGAGGTGTGGCCCGGCATCTTCATAGCAGAGAAGTGAGTCAGGACACTGAAACATGCAAACCATGAAAGCAGAAACAGCAGTGTCCACTAAATGTCCACTTACTGGCTTGTTGTGCAGCTTTCAGCCAAATGAAACCGTCTTTATCGGTGGAGGGAACTGGCTCTTTTGTTTTGCTCTGATCCATGACACCCTAAGCAACCTCTGTAAGTTGATGAAGACCATGTGTTATGGTTGAAAGCTTCGGTAAATGTCCCTGCTCAGTGATATCCCATCTCACCTGCTGCAACATCCATCTCGTGCAGGAAATGCATCAACAGTTTTTTCTATTGCTAGAAATAAGTTGGTACGACTACCTTTCTTTCTCAGATCTGTTGCGGTGAACAAGGCTCGCCTGAAGCGCATGGGCATCACCCACATCCTTAACACCGCCCACGGCACAGGCGTCTACACCAGCGAGTCTTTCTATGCCAGCATGAACATCCAGTACATTGGCATCGAGGTGGACGACTTCCCCGACGCCGACATCTCGGTGCACTTTCGGCCCACTGCTGAGTTCTTGGACGAGGCTCTGCTGACACACAAGGGTGAGAGCTGCTTTGTTCTGTCTGTCCTTTTTGTCTCCATCCTCTACAAGCTGACAAGAAAGTGGTGTTGGTACTCAAAGACACCACATGACAGCTGTATTCACATTTAGAAATGTGTCCCTGTAAACACTAATTCAGTCCAATAATAACAGATTTTACTTCAGAATGAGACAAAAGACGCTTGTAAGACGACTAAGATCACCGAGACGTTTATATATTTTTCCTCCACCTGCAGTTCAAGCAATAATAGAGTACGGTTCCTCTTTCAGATCCATACGTATGTTTTATCCTTTTTTATGTTCTTTACTGTGAGCTGCAAGGACATTTCCAGTTGTTTGCAATCTAACGGTATCAAATATGATTTTTTGCTTTAACAGAAAAAAGGAAAAGAAAAACATATAAAAAAGAAACGGTCACATATATAAAATAGAAAAAGGGTACAATATTAATGGTAATAAATCAATCAATTAAATAAATGACTTCAGCTGTATGACATACCCTTCTGTTTTATTTAGAGAATAAGGTGGTGAACCTTGAGATTACTGTGGTGTTTCTGCTCTGCCGGTTTTTATTTACTCATTTATTTTAAAGACAACACACAACGCGTTCCTTTCAGCAGGTCTACTCAAAAGGCCCCTGGGTGGGGGGTCGACAGTGACGCAGTACAAGATCCCAAACAGCTGATCTGAAATGTCTCCACACACAACACCCCGCTTTCTGAGAAGTGTTTCATGGACCACACAAAGTGCATCTGTGTTCCTGGAAGAGTGTCGCTCATTCATCGTAACTGCATCTGATTCACAAAGTGTTGCCTGAAGACGTCAGCAGCTGCAGTTCTCGTTGCCTCCTGTCATGGAATTCTTCAAACACTTTCTCCGTCAGCTGTGAAGCCACAAATCAGAGCTATTTTTATTGCTTCCTCAACAGAGCATCATCATATTGAATTCATCCCCACATGTACACACCAATTATATGATAACATCATATATTTTATTTAGAACTTCTGTTGAGAGTTTTCATTTCAGATCTGTGGAATATTTTACAGTCGCAGCCCGACCAATAGGTTCAGCTGATTTTAGTTTAGTTTAGTTTAGTTTCAAAATGAGGACATGAACCTCACACACATCTACAGAAATATCAAGGGTAACACTTTATTTTAACCCCCCATATTTAGCCTTTAAATGCAGTATATTAACACACTGTAAAGTTGCAGTAAAGTTGCACTGTTATTGTATTGAGTTTTTCAGATCTCCATACACACTTAATATTTCTTTGTGTTCATGTGAAAATCTAATGCAAATGTTGGTATGTCTGATTCAGTATCGGTTGGGTTCAAATCACCTAATTCTTCTTGCAGGCAAGGTCCTTGTGGTTTCCATGATGGGCGTGAGCCGCTCTGCTGTCCTGGTGGCGTCCTATCTGATGATCTTCCAGCACATGAGCATTATGGAGGCCCTGACCTCCATGAGGAAAAAGCGTGCCATCAACCCCAACGAAGGCTTCCTGAAGCAGCTGCGAGAGCTCAACGAGAACCTGATGGAGGAGCGCGACGATGACGACGACACTCTCAGCCAGTGCTCCGTTATCGATGCACGTGCACGCACTCGCATCTTCGGCGAGGGCGGGGATGACGATGACGATGATACTGACAAAGAGGAAGAGCAGAGTATGATCGAGGTGAAAGCGCACTCCATCGTGATGGAAGAGGAGGAGGATGGAGAAAGTGTGATGAGCAGTGTCGCCTCCTCTGCAGCTGCTGCTGCACTCAGGAGTGGATTACTGGGAGCGCAGAACAACCAGGGATCGACCCACCTTCAAGAAGAGGTTGTTCTACCTGAGCAGGAGGGAAGAGAAGACAGCGACGATGAGGACGGCCTCGACAGCATGATCCGCGAGTGGCAGAGGAGGAATGAGAAATACCAGAGAGACGACTGGTGGGAGGCACAGCTGAACAGCGATTGTGAGGATGGGGAATCTCTCACCGAGGGAAGACCAAAGAAGACGAAGGAAGGTGTTGACATCGATGTGGAGAGTGTCACCAGCGAGGATGTACGAGCTGTGAAAGAGAGGTTGAAGCGTCGCAACAGACGTCCACCATCAGACGCGATGTCCACCTCCAGCTGCACAAGCTACTCTGATCTTTGGAAACAGCGGCTGAGGGAAATCGAGGAGCAAGCTGCTGCTCGCTACCACAAGAAAGAGGACGACAAAGTCAGCGAGAGCTCCTCTGCAGAAGGTGGAGAAGGAGGAAAGAAGAAGATTGACGATGAAGTGGAGAGTATCCTCTCTGACACCAGCTCCATGTACAACTTTTGCCAGAAGAACAGGGAGAAGATGACGCCTTTGGAGCGTTGGCGAGTCAAGAGGATCCAGTTTGGCTGGAACAAGAAAGATCGAGAGGACGGGGAGAAAGGATCTATAGCAGATGGAGACAAAGGTGACAGTGAGGGAGAAGCCAAGACCCCATCCTTCCAAGATGTCAACCTGACAGCTTATCAGTCGTGGAAACTGAGGCAGCAGAAGCGTTTCGGGGAGGAGAACACGGATGAGATTTTGGAGTTGAGCCGTGGAGAGGACTCTGCTACCATCAAACGAAGGCAAAGACGTGAGGAGATCCTGGAGCGTTCAAAGAGAAATTTAGAAGAGAGTCAGTCCATGTGTGGCTGGGAGGATGAGAGCTGCGTCAGCGGAGGTACGATTCCGCTCTCCGCCTTCTGGGCTGGAGCCAGAGTCACGGGTCCGCCGAGCGTTGCCAATGATGACAACATGTCCATGCTCAGCGGCAGGTCATCTGTCATATCTTCAGTTTCGCAGGCTCGCAGTATAAGATCAGCACATTCTGCAGTCCCAGTTAATCCCACGCCGCCAGTTCCTCCCATCCTCCCAGTTCCTACTGTCCAGGGCCCTGGAGGTGAACCGATGGTCAACCTGGCCAGCATCCAAAACTGGATTGCTAATGTCGTTTCTGAAACAATCAAACAGAAGCAAAGTGAGATGAGTCTGCCTCCTCCATCACGTGTTGGATCTGAGCTATCAGGCCGAGGCATGGACGATGACAAAGCGTCCTTGTTGAGCGGCACTTCCTATTCCAGCGGACTGTCGCAGGGTCGTGGCAGGGCAGCGTCAGTCCTCTCAGGTGGCGGGCCGAGCAGCAACTCTGGTCTTACTGCAAGAGGCTCCGCTCTGGGATCCACTCTTGACTCCACACTGGGTTCTAGGAAAACCAAGATCACCACCACCAGTGTCCCTCTTTTCAGCCTCTTCCAAGACCAGGTCAACCTGGGCAAACTGGACGCCATGGACAAGGAAATCAAATCCGAGATGAGGGACAAGATGGCTACATATGAAAAGAAGAAGATCCTGGAGGACAACAAGCGCAGCACCCTCTACAAGAAAAAGAAACCAAAGGAGGACGAAGACGAGGAGGAGGAGAGAAAGAAGAAAGAGGAGGAGTTTCTTGAAGAAACAAAGAAACGGGAGAAACCTACGAGGAGTTATGGCCTCTCTGGGTGCCTGAATCTCAAACCTGCGCTGGAGAAAGATAAGAACACCAGCATCGATGACTGGCTGAAAAGCGTCAGGCCTCCTCCGAAGAAACCGGTTTCTGGAACAGAAGCTGAACCATCAGAGGATCCGTACGACGATCTTGATGCCTCTGCTTCCGAATTCGACTTCTCAAGCCGCAGAGTCTCATACGCTGTGGATGAAGAAGACGAGGAAGCCTACGGTGTCACTTCCAGATACAGGCCAAGGTTACATGAGGATCCATCAAGTGAAGACGCAGAATATTCCTGCAACGGGTTCATGCAATCCCACAGCCGGGCAGGGAAGTCGTACGGCACTTACGACGAGAGCGATGAGGGGACGGAGACCTTCAATGACCTTTCCACAAAGAGAAAGTTCACTCATCATTCGCGATATGAAAGTAGCAAGACAGAAGGGAGGAGGAGTAGGAGGGAGGAAGCCGACGAGGAGGAGGACGACGACATTGCTACCTTCATTGCCCAAACCAGGCAGAGGGTCAGAGCTCGGGCTGCCGCCGAGTCTGAAGACGACGAGGTGCTCACGGCGTGGAGGGCGCAGCAGGAAGCAAAATCACAGAGCAGGAGTGAACCTTAGAAGAAACTACTGATGCAGGGAGGCTTTAGGAAATATGAGTTACTAGCTGCTGCTAGTTCAAAGATGCTAGCCTTTTCTAACTCATTGTGGAATTTAAATTTGAAGAATTTGTGTCCAAAAAATGTTGTCTGAGGTTCATCATGCAAAGCACCAAAAACCTTTTGGAAACAAGTGTTGTCAGGTGGATTAAGGACTTGTGTTAGCGCTGTAATAACTGTCAGCCATTTTATAAAAGTAGCTTTCACTTTTTGGGAGTGGTGGATGTCTGTATTTGGAAATTAAGCCAGTTTCTGACAGTATCAGTAAGCAGATGAAGCACTTTTCTCTACTTATCATGCATCAACATTTTATAAGAATAAATGTTCAGAGCCTGTGTAATTAATAATGACTTTAAATATAAGTAGTTCATTCCAAAATTAAGGTTTTGGTTGTGCCACCATTGAATGTAAAACACATTAAGAACATATTTTCATAAAAGATGTGAAACTGCTGAAAAACAAATCAAATCCCATTTGTACTGTTATTTTATTATTGGAATAAACGTTCTGATAAATGATGACTTAAGGTAGTTTTTTTAATCCTCATTTAATTAGCTTCATGAAAACTGAAAAACACACTAAATCACAATGTAACCCCCCCGACAAACTGCATGAAAATATGAAAATGATAATAAATAAACAATTCAACAAATAGCTCCAAATGTAAAATATCTTTACACAACAATAATGTGTTTTTTATATTACAATTTAGAATTATGTCTTTATAAAATGATAGTTTAAGGAGGGAGATGAGCCAGAAAATGCTGTTTAAAGAGAAGTTTAAATGGATCCTTCCTTTAAATCACATCATAGGCAAAGAGTTGGATCTTATAAGTATATTATATTCTCTACTGGAGCGTGGCTCGATGCACTTGTATGGTTACTTTACAGAGTCTGTGTCATTTTGGAGAATTTTCAAACAAGCCAAGACGAACACTTACTGGAAAAGTGAGTCATAGTTCTTATAGTTGTGGTCAGATGACTGTGAAAGACTTATATTTATATTATTATATAAGTATTTAGTTTTCAGTTGTGTGCTCTGCATGACACTGGAATCTAATTAAACGTTGCACCACCATCTAGTGGACGCCGGAGGTACTTCCTTTGAAATCTTGAGATTTGAAAGTGTGAGATACTTTTTAGAAACATAAGGAAAGTTTGTGATTTACTGAAAATTACTGACGGCTCTGACAGCTGAGGAAACAACCCTTTAGGATTTGTATCATTCAAATAAATATTTAAATTATCTCAAATATAAAGAAGCATTGAGCTGCTGTCACATTTTAAGGATTAGCTATTAATCGTATTTCCCTCCAAACAAAATCTGTATTTGGACCAGAGTGAAGGCATGTGTGTCTCTCTCATTCCATGTCTGTCTTCCTATCTGTGTCTCTCTCATTGCATGTCTGTCTGTTTTCTGTCTCTGTGTCTGTCTGTCTGTGTCTATCGATGGGTGTATATCTGTCCGTGTCTGTCTGTCTGTGTCTGTCTCTCTGTGTGTGGAGACTGGATATCCAAGACGTGGTGCTGCTCAGTCTGGATGAACACGGGTCACGTCGAGTGGATGCGGACCGCCTGCTGCTGCTATTGTCGTTATTAGTGTAGCTGTTGTTATTAGTATAGCTGCTGTTGTAAATAACATTGTAGCTGC
>JAVQJF010120960.1:0-25085 GCA_036023855.1 Gadopsis marmoratus
TGATAGCTTCACAATGAGAAATAATTTCATTTCACTTCATTCTTTCATTGCTGTCATCATAATTGCTGTATTTGAATCTCTGAAGGGGCGGCTGTGGCTGAGGGGGTAGTGCGGTCGTGTCTGTTTGTCTGCCCTGTGATTGACTGGCGACCAGTCCAGGGTGTTTCCTGCCTCTCGCCCAATGTTAGCTGGGATTGGCTCCAGCCCCCCCTGCGACCCTTCGGGATAAGCAGTATGGTTAATGAATGAATGAATGAATGTTCCTTTACTAATCATGCCATTCTGCTATTAACAGACACTGAAATTGTATTTTATAATGCTAGACACACACACACACACAGACAGACATACTTTCTGTTTCTTTTGTTGGGTGTGCGTGCAAACCGCAGAGGAAATCTACCATGCAAGTGAAAGGGCTTTCCCACAGAGTAATAATATGGCTTGATAGGCTCCGTGTTTATTTTCACTGAGGGTTAATACTGTAAGTCCTTCCTGCAACATAGCAGACAGGCTCTTCAGCAGTGCTCCTCTCCTCATCCTTATCTTTATTTGGTCTGGCTAGTACAAAGCTTTTCTTACCTTTAGACACAACTGAAAAAAAGAGATGAAAACAGATAGTTTAGTTTGATTGGTTGTGAATGTTTTTTTGAGAAGCAGGGCCCTGCGAACTGTTGGGCCACCAGAAGGCAGATTATGGCTTTGGGCTAGTTGGAATAAGCGGATTCAAAGCCCACCTGCTTAGAGTCGCTTCAACACTTTTACATGCTTTACTTTGAAAGAAATGTGCCCTTGTGGTCACAATGTGGTCTCTCAGTCCACAGAAACAGCAGATCATGCTTTCAAACATAGTGTGTCTGCACAACATCAATCTACATTCTCACAATGAGACTTCAGCTCATGTTGTGTCTTTGTCCTATTTTGTTGTTGCACTAGGTGGCCCTACGTTATAGAAACCAATTATATTAGTGGGGTTGTCGTGGTTTGTTGTCAGGCTAATAACATCTACTCAAACATTAATTAAAGGCAACTGCATAATGTTATATTTCTTTCTTAATGTTACTTTCAGAACACATATATCCAAATCTACATCAGATAATGAAGCACTTGGTGAGTACAAATAATTCCCTTTGTGTTTTGTCAATGTTGGATTCATTTTAAGACTCGTATCAGTTCAAAGATACTGTCACTGTGTTCATTGCTGCTTTTAACTGAACATAACGACCAAGACAATTAAAATAACATCAGCCCCTGTGTTGCCTCCCATGCAGCCACCCGCATCATAAACAATCATAAAGACTATGTAAAAATTATTTGCCTTTTTCAAAGCTGCTAAGAAAATACTGTTGTCTTATTCAGATTAAAAGCCTACAAGGCTGCCGTTCGGTGACTCAGAAAACAGTTTCTGTGGCTTCCACTGACCCCGACATTTCACTTAAAATCCACAATGTTTGTGATTCGTCTCCCTTCATGGCAGATAACCCCGGGTATAATACTGCGGTTTGGCAGCCTGCCAAGAGCCGAGAAGATTTAGTCCACATCACCAACAATCACAATGAAGGTAAAATAGGAAATAAATAGGTTAAGCTCATCTGTATGCCAACGTTCATTTGGAGTCTCATCAGGATGTCTGAAGACTTGGACTGTGCATTCCAGCCAGTTCACCACCAAATTGGACCCCGGCCTACTGGTCTGCATGAGGTGCATGATGTCAAACACAAAACAGCGGTGGGCCCCTTCTTACTGCCGAGACTGGACAGTGTAACTTTAGAATATATCCCCTTGATTTCATTAACTCACTGCCTAAACCTCATGTTAGCTTCAGATAAGCTTTGGAATACATTTTTGACAAAACAAAGACTGTGGATTTTGTACCCCATCACTTATATTGAAAGCACATTAGGAAATAATCTGGACAGAAGGAATGGTTACAGCAAGCAAAACCTATTTCAGGGTTCATATGGGGACTTCCCTATTGTTTTTAGACATGCAGAAAAGAAAAATTGTGAACCTGTTCTTTAATCCTGAGGAGTAAAGAAATACATTAATAAATCAGCTTCCTGAGTAAGCTCTTGTTTCTTGGTTTTGGCTTTCCTTTCGGTTTTTCCTGTGTATTACTAACCCGATGAGATGTACAGTATATTGTAAAACCTTGTGTCCCTCTAGAGATGAGGAAGACTAAACACAGAACAGAAACCAAAGAAGGGACAGGAGCTCATCATCCTGGCACAAAGAAAAAGGAGAAACCGCCCTCAAGCCAGGTTAGAATAAAAAGCATCACTGCAGTCTCCTCAGACAGCTTCGCTTATTACAAATCTCACTCAGCAGATATGTTCAGCCACCCACTGTTGCACTGATGCAAACTAATGCGATGTTATGTTTAAATAGACATTTTTTAATTGTTTTTTCTCTTGCATTTTATGTCACATGGGTGGTTAACATAGAAAAATAGTTAAGAGTTAAGAGGGAAAATGTCAGCTATACTGTAGGTCGGTATGTTTTTGAGATCCTTTTGTTCTTCTGTTAAATTACACGTGTGTCAAAACACCCCCCTTTATATCTCTGCATCACTGTTACTACTACGGCAGAAAATATGAACCTGTTGCTGTGCCAGTGGATGTGAGCACGTGTGCAAGTGCAGACTCGTGTTCACATGGCACACCAGGCCATTTTGTGCCAACTTAGAAGTTTCAAACTGCAACCTGCTCCAGAGAGCCTCTGGTGGCACAATCATTTAACACAAATGCTGATTGAGTTTTTAATACAGTGCAGATGGTCCAAAGAGGGAACTGCTCTCTGTGTAATCTCTGGGCCACATGGCAGAGAGAGACATGTGTGTTTGGGGTGGGGAGGGTTTAGAGGCCTCATGCCAGGTCAACCAGTGCCCATTCTGACTAATGCTCATCATAGTGAGAAGCAAACACAACAGAGCTTGCCAGTAGCGGATCAGTCTCAGCTCTCAGCACCTCACAATGTGGCTGTGCTGCTAAAAGGACCAGTGACCCAAATGAGTGACCCAAACCCATGCTCACCATCTTAGTTGAGCATGTTAGCATGATATAAGTGAAAGGTAACACACACCAAGGGTTGTACTGAGGTGCTGATCACTAGAAACAGACTTGTGTTGCACACTCTGGCTCCATATGCATTTTTCTTTTATTCAGATGACGTTCAAGATCAACAATCATAGTAGGACACAGGTTAGGGTGAGAAAAAACAATCAAGAGGCTTCAGTGAATCAAAACTAAACCAAACAGTGACAGGAGTTACAGCCAATTAAACAATTTACTATCTAAATATATAATAAACACAGGTGCATTTCAGAACACACTTCAAGTCATAATGTTGAATCCATGAGGTTAGCATGCTAACATTTGTTAACTATCACTAAACACTACCTACAGCTGCTGGTGATGGGATGTTTATTAGTTTAGCAGATAGGCCTACTTGGCCATAAACCAAAGTATTGGACAAATTACAAGTTTTTGACCTGACGATGGCACTAGAGGAAAAGTCAAAGATTCACCAAAGTCAGTATGATTCATCCTCTGGGGATGATGAATGCTTTTACAAAATTTTATGACAATCTATCCTATAGTTGCTGAGATATTTCAATCTGGACCAAGTCGTGGACCAACCGACAAACATACTGACCAAAAGGCTGACAGAGCCATCACTAGAGCTGTGCTGCTACCAAGGCTTCTTCAACTCAATAATTCAAAATCAGAAATCTTACTCATCAGCCCCACAAACCCTCTCTGTCTTATTGACAGTGACCTTTGTTCATTATCACCTAATGTGCAAACCACTGCCAGAAATTTGGGGGTTGTATTTGACTCAGATCTATGTTTTGCTCCACAGATCAAAACAATTGTGTAGTCCTGCTTTTATCAAGTAAGAACCATCTCCAGAATCAAACCAATGCTTTCACAACCTGGAAAAAGTCATTCATGCACTAGCAAGACTCGACTACTGTAACTCCCTCCTTTCTGGCATAAACCAAAAGTTACTCTCTCGCCTCCAACTCGTTAAGAACGCAGCAGCTCGGCTTCTTACTGGTTTTCAACAGACACATCACCTCAACATCACCTAACCCTTCTCTCCATTGGCTCCCCATCCGATTTAGAATTGATTTTAAGATTTTACTGATTGCATATAAGGAACGCATGGGTCTGGCCCCAAACTATATAGTTGAAATGCTGACCCCATATGAGCCAGTTCGCAGCCTTAGATCCTCGGGTGGGGCCCTTCTAGTCGTTCCAAAGTTGAGGTTTAAATCTAAAGGTGACCGAGCTTTTACCATCAGGGCACCTCGACTCTGGAACGACCTGCCTGAGGAGATAAGGCTCGCAGAGTCAGTAACCTCCTTTAAATCACGTCTTAAAACACTTTTTTATAGACTTGCTTTCATGCGATGTCGTCTTTATATTGTATTTTTATTGTCTTTTTATCACTTTTTAGTTCTTTTATGTTTTTTGTATTAATCTTGCTTTTGTTTGCTTTTATATTTTAATGCTTTCTGTTTTATTGCTTTCCGAGTATCCTGCTTTTACCTTCTCTGTCAAAGCACTTTGTAAACTCTGTTTTTTAAAGGTGCTATATAAATAAAATTTATTATTATTATAAGGCTCAAAACTGAGCTGTGTTATATGGCAGAGGTGTTACATTTTAGAGATTTAGGAATTCAAGTATTTATGTGTTGCATTTTTCCAGAGTGTCCATGCCAATGGCGTGGTGACAGAGCCTAAACCTGCTGTCAAAAAAAGCCAAAAGCCTGGGAAGAAACCAGGTGGAAAGAGCGGGAAAGAGGGATCAAAGAAAAGTCACAACTCCACAGGTGAGACAGCTTTCCTCAACAACAGGAAGATAACGGCACTGTCCCTCTACTCCCTAGATTAAACTGATCTTTCTAACCTCTCTAGCATCAGCATGACTCAGTGACCAAGCTACGACTACACTAGACTACAGTAGCAGAGGAGGCTCAGGCAGCATTTGTCAAAATGTAGTTCAACTCTAATTCATGATCTTTCTGTTCTGATGAACTCTGAATTATACTTTAAAAGTGTTTCAACACTATCAGCGCAGGTGTCTGTGGTGTCCCGACAGTATAGGTACACAGAGGACACGCATCTGTTCAAACTACACATAGAGATCACAAAGGCAAAGGGGACACCACAAGAACTCTGATTGGTGTGTGTGGCCATCTTCATGTTTCCTCCTACTCTCTTTCCGGTGTTTCGATGTGTAAAGTGATCTCACAGATGGTCTCCTTAAACCCATTTCCAGTGCAAAATGTCTCTTCACTGTCTCTCTGAAGAAAATGTTGAAAGAGACAAAGCAGTATTTCTATGCGTGAATGCATTTAGGTTTGTGGCATTACAACACTCAGTGGGGAGAACATATATGCTGTAATGACTGGTTGCAGCAACATGACACAGATGACTGATTCCAGTTTAAACAAGGGGATCAACATCCCTGACATTTTGTCACTCTCAGAAAGTTGTGAAATTACAGTTTTCTATTTATATGTTCTTCTGTCTTCTCTTTCAGTGCACCCCACACCATGTGCTATGATACCACCCATAGGACCCCACTACCTGAATGTGCCATACAGGTCAGACAGGAGGCCCTACATAGGCAAGTCCTCCACCCTCCCCGCTCAAGAGAATGCAACCCCGGGCCGATGCACAGACATGGCCACCCTACCTGGTGGGGCGACGCCCACCCACACCCACCACCAGCGCTGGAGCAACCCAGGTGACGGCAGTCCTGCCTGGGGGACCATCCAGCACACCTGCCGCAGGCCGCTCACAGAGTATCGCATGTACTCCCATGACTTTGCCATGTCCCATGGGAAGGAGTGGGAAGGAAGACAGCAGCATGCCACGGCCCAGAAGGACAGCTTGAAACAGGGCCGAAAACCACATGTCCCAGAAACAGTGCCACGATCTATCACAGATG
The DNA here is from genome assembly GCA_036023855.1 of Gadopsis marmoratus. Lineage (NCBI taxonomy): Eukaryota > Metazoa > Chordata > Actinopteri > Centrarchiformes > Percichthyidae > Gadopsis > Gadopsis marmoratus. Next base: position 5,959 of record JAVQJF010120960.1, read on the forward strand.
TGGATCTGTCAGGAACAAATGTAAGTTTCTGCTGGTGGATATGTGTTCATGAAACCATTAAGTTAGTCCTTGAAAGAGATCTGAGTATGCTCTGGGATCAGTACTGTAACGATTCTAATTCTAAACTTAGCACAGCTGCAGTGTAGAGTACTGGTCACTACGCAGCTCTAATGATGAATCTTGCTTGCTGTTACAATGTGTTTGAATGGGTCTCTTAAGGATGCCGATAGGTATCACAATATTAAACAGTTGGTATTAAACCTCACAGACCCAGTGGCAGGTCCCTCTGAAGGAGAACTGTGTGAGATTCAGTTGGTAATTCCTTTCTAAATTAATCTTAAACTCTCCCGTTGGCATTATTTCAGTCAGTTGCTGTTAAATATGGTAGGATCTGTGATCACTCAGTATTAATACCACACAATAGTGCAAATTGACCTTAAAGGTCAGTGTCTGCTTGCACTTCTCTCAGCACAAGACCTCCGCTGATACCCAGTTAGCATGTGAAGTGTGACACAAAGCAGATCAAAGCTTAACACAACTTGGGAGAAAATAGATGAAAATAGTATAAGACGAAAAGGATCCTTATGGATTGAATTGAATTGAATTGAAACCTAGCCAGAGATGCCATAGAAGTTACTACTCTCTCTTTGTACTCTCTCTTTAACAGCTTTATAGCTTTCCTATGAAGACATTAAAGAAAAACAAAAGAATGTCCAATTTGCACTGCACACCTAACACATAAATGTACAGGAACTATTTTACCTCTTGGCCTTTGACCATGCTGTATTTTAATTCCAACTCTATCCTCTTCTCTGGGTCTGTCGGAAAACTATTTAAAACAAATCTAACTAATAATTCAAGCTGTTATTCAGAGGAACCTCCCTAACGGTGCTTTAAAATATTTCAACAAAGATCAGGTGATTTGTTCATTTTAATATCTCCTTTTGAACACTTCAGATGAACAACTGCCTGTCCAGGGAGCCTCTGAAGTAATAGATTAGAAGCATTATCTGGATTGACAGGAGTTTTCAGATGATTGCAAGGAGCAAGACTATGCCATGGCTAGTCTGCAGAATTCCCTTTTCTACAAATGACCGATCAAAATCCCTCGCAATGTAAACACAGCGGCAAATCCGCACATGGCAATGTCAGAACAATGACAATGACAAAACTTCGTCTCACTTGCAGATTCACTGGGGAGGACATGTTTTGTAAGAAGGTTCCAGGTGGTTATTTTTCTGATGTTGAGCCATTATCCAAAAACCAAAATCTACAGTAGACACATCTTGGCTTTATATTGGCTTTAAGTGTTTCTAAGGCACAGAATGAAACATATCCACTTCTATATATTGAAATCAAAGAGATGAACCGGAAAGTGTTTCGACACAACAAAGTTGCCACTTTCAGCTGTTCCCCTGCCATACGTCAGCACTTCCTCAAAAGTCTCTACCCCACATTAAGAAATGAACGCATAAGAATAATTACTCCAGCATCATTTACCAAAACCAAGTTCCCCATTGCTATTACAGGGGACATTTTGAGGAATATCCATCTTACATTCTACATATTTACAGGTTGTCTTTTTATTTTATCCATGACATTGATGGGCACGTAGAATAATTAGATTGTTGGTTAGTTTATGTGGATGTAACCCTAACCCTGATACATTATGACTATAGTTTGATTTATACTGACATTACAGCCAAACCCTGAGCAGATCAACCACAGCAACATAGTAGCAGATATGAGAGAAACTCATCCTCATCAAAAACAAATACCACAATTACATAAACCAAAACTGCAGCCATTACTGGAAGTAGTTCTAGATGTTTTTGTCGAGCAGGCCAGAAAATGCACACTCAAGCACTTATATTTTTCCCTTTCAATACGGTACTGCAGCTAGAGACAACGCCGATTGCCTCACATCCTGTGTGTTGCAAGGAAGTGGGCCCCTACAGCCCATCAGACAGGCAGCCTCTGTGCTAGTTAACACTTCACTGTCAGGAGAGTGAGGGTAAAGAATAGAGAAGCGCAAGGACTGAGATTTGACAATTACCTTACCGGAGAAAATGTTGCAGAGGGCAACCTCCAATGTGTCAGACAAAGCAAAGTGCGGCAAACCAAAGGTAGGTGAAAATCTAGGCTAAATATGAGAATACTGTAGGAGGCGAGATATGAGATTTTGTAGGAAGCCAACATGTCCAAATGTCATCTTTGACATAGTCACTTCAAAAATGACCAATGTTCTCAAAAAAAGAGAGAGACAGTGACAACTCATACAAGTTGTAGCTGAATTTTATGTAAAACATTGATTAATTTAGCATTGCAAATGGAACATTTAAAAGTTTTATTGTTAATGGATGTAAAGATGAATGACATTTTGTAAAACACTGATTTAACGCTAAACGACTAGTTGACATAATCTTTGTCTAAATGTTTACGGTAAACTCTATTTTTCATAATGTAAAACAGACAAGAATGACAATAAAACAGAAACAACAGAATGACTCAAAAAGGGAAATCATGGGGAAGAATATAGCTCTAAATTGAAACAATCCTGCTGTATTTGTAGACAGTGGAGAAAAATGTTGACTTGGCAGATGCTACATTAAATCAATCTACAGAGAGCCGTCTAGGAGTGTGGCGCTCATATTTAACCAGGATTTCCAGGGATTATTCATTTATATAATTATTTTTGGTGCTCTGCTGTGGAGATGATGGGGAGCTGGGAGAGATTATAGTGACTTTTAGTTTTATGAAAAACCGGAAAAAAGAGGAAAGTAAAGCAACAATGAGTGCATGTCACCAGTGTTGTGAGGACACAGCAGTTTTATTTATGTATTTATCTACTCATTTTGAATATGGACAAGTTTGCCAATGCACCATGATGACCACAGATGTACTACATATTTTGCAAGCTCTTATTTCAAAACACCCGCTGAACAGACATGTATACACGCACTTGCTTTTAACTGAAGTGCCTTGTAGCCATGAGCAAAAAATTAGGAACACTTTGGCTTTGGCTAACAGACAGTATATCAAACTAGGTATAGACTTTTTCATCAGTAAAGTCGACTCGAGTGAAGATGCTTGTGTGATGTCATGTAATGCTGGTGTCAGTTGTCTCCATGACATCCCTTGTCTTTGTCTTTTCAATCCTCCCCGCAGCGCTCCACGAGCTTCGGCAGGTTTGAGGGTCTCAGACATCACTCGTCACCAGCTAAGCCTGAGGAAAATGCAACAGCCAACGTTTGTAGATTTGTTTGTTTTCGTTTCATATGCATGTATATGCATAATGGGATAGAATAGAATAGAATAGAATAGAATAGAATGTCTTTATTGTCATTGTAATCAACTGTTACAACAGAATTTTTAACGCAGCTCCATAAGTGGTATAAAAACATAATGGCAACAAATGTCATATAGTAGCAAGAATCATTGTCAATAATATACTAAGTGATCATGTAAAGTCAGTGGATGGAAACATTAAGGATTTTCCTCTTGTTAGAGGTCTGAATATATGAACTCATACAAATATTTGCAGCCATGGTGCTGTGACGTGTGTTGTGTTTAAAAATATATGACATTGGAAAACAAGTTTCATGCTGGGACAAAACCCTTGAAGTGATAAATTTTACAAATAAACTGACAGAGAAAACATATGAGGAGATGGGAGAAATATGAGGAGCCAAGTTCTAAATGTACTGTCTTTAATAGCACATTTCTATGTATACTAAATCAACTTCCCTTTACACAGCTCACAGAAGAATGTGAGAGTTTGGACCAAAGCAAATCAGCTGGACTCGGGAAGAAGATGAAAGCCATTTCACTGACCATGCGCCGAAAAATGGGCAAAAAACACGCCAAGTCTTTTTCTGAGGAGACAGTGAGTTAAACACACACTCACACTCACACTCAGCCGATTTAATTCTATTTAATTACTATCAGGTACAAGGGGCAAATCTTAAATGAGCTATTCAAGGTGCAGATCACAATTTCATGTGCACCAATCAACAATTTGCAAGCACAAACAACCCCTTGATATCTGTCACATGCGATGAAAGTCCAGACTGGCCGACAATCAGCCTCAGTTACAGCAATCCTGCGCTGTTGAGTCTTATCGCATTCATCTCATAGAAACCCACATCCTCAAATATGACACTGTTGCTCGCAGTGTTTAAATGACGCACCTCGCTCTGGCCTAACACTGAAAAGTGTCTTGTTGCAGTTTTTTGTTTTTCTGTAACAGAGATGGAGAGATAAGATGATACGTCTGAGCAACTTTCCCCACCTACGACTCTACCTGAAGCTCTCTGTTTTAGTTTCCTTATTGTCTTTTACTTTCACATGGTGGATCAGTTTACTGGAGTTTGCACACTTATGTACATTTCATCAATGACTGACTGAGCATTATAAGGTTTGTCTGAATTCTATGTCTCTATTGTCTCTCATTTCAAACTGTACATGTTTTCTTTTTTTTTGTCCCTCCCAGGGTGATGACACAGACAAAGACGCAGAGACTGAGAGTGGCCCTCCAGCTGAGAAAAACTCTGCAAACACAAGCAACTCCTTAGAGAGTCTTTACAGTGGCCAGAGCTCCTCTAGTAAGTATCTGCACATACTGCAAGGCTGGGGAAAAGAGTACCGGCTTGTTGTAGCCAATGAAGTGAATAAATGTGTGCAATTATATAACTGATTCCACAGTATATATATGAGTTACGAGTACAATGTAATGTTTTTTCACACTGTTGCATTGTGTTTGTGGGTTCAGGTGGCGTGAACAGTGAGTCCAATGGCTCCGGTCAGAGAGACAGTCTGAGGCTGGAGGAGGACGGCTCCTACCAGGGACAGTTCTGCGGCAGAGCTCGCGTCCACACAGACTTTGTTCCCAGCCCGTATGACACAGATTCCCTCAAACTCAAGGTAGGATACAACACTGTTTGTGCACTCTGCTACTGTACGTCGTGCAGAAACAACAGGGCAGCCTCTGCTAAGGCCCTGATAAAAGATCAACTTCATGATTCTACATTCACTATTACTGTTTCCTAGGTCGGTGACATTATCAACATCATCAGTAAGCCTCCGATGGGCATCTGGACTGGCATGCTAAACAACAAAGTGGGCAACTTCAAGTTCATCTATGTAGACGTATTGGTGGAGAAAGAGGAAAAAGAGGAAGCTCCCAAGATCAGACAACAGAAGCTGTGCAAAAGACCTCGGCCTAAAACATTGCTGGAGTTACTGGAGCGACTGCATCTCGAGGTGAGGACTGGATCTACTCACTGGGGACGGCCAGTCAAACGTTTTTCAGACAGCAGCTACATTCTATTTGGCATGGGGCTCTTCTGATGCTGTGAAGCTAATCTAATACCTAGCATGAAATGTTCTTGTAATTTCATAAATCAGCCTCAAAGATGTATGCAGGTAAAATACCTGACATGTCTCCGTGGGCCGCATACCTTTGTACACACTTTGTACCACACATGAACTGAAGCATAATGTGTAGCAATGTAAGAGATGAAAGGTGAACGAGTGCCGTATGTGTTGATGCTCATGAAGACACCGCTGTTGTCACAGGAGTACGCCTCTGCCTTGCTGCTAAATGGCTACCAGACGGTGGAGGACCTGCTGCACCTGCAGGAGAAACACCTGATAGAGCTGAACGTCAAAGACCCCGAGCACAGACACAGGCTTCTCACTGCTGCCGATTACCGCTACACAGAAGGTTAGCAACATACCAAGCAATGACTATCACTTGTATTATTAACAATTAACGACACTTCTTGACGAAAGTGTAGTGTTATTAATGCCTGGCTCACTGTACATATTGCTTTCTCGCTGCAGACATTTTGATTTGCCACAGTAGGAAAAGCCCAGGACCCTGAAAGTAAAGCATCTAAATGAAATTCAGCCATGATTCATTTTATTCGTTATATTAGTGCTTTTCCTATTGTGACATGTTAAAATGTCTTCAGTGAAAACAGCCTATTTCCCCTTCACATAACAACGTTTCTTTTTTGTTTTTATTACAACCCTCAATAACAGTACTTATCACACAAAATATTGCTCATAAAGGATGTAAATTACTAGTTTCCTGTAACCTACGATGATCTGCTAGAGGTGTCATGGTGGCCTAGTGGTTAAGACGCACACTCCATGACAGCAATGGCAAAACACTCTCTCTTGTGTCAATAGTGTTCCCTTGTAGTTTTGGCACTTAAATACACAAAAATCTGGTATTATTGCCTTCCAACGTCTAACCAGCAGTCATAGGTTCAAGTGACTTTGGTGACGCTCGAACAGCAAAGGAAACCAAGGTAAAGAGCTTAATTGGAAAACCCCTGTTTATGAAAACATAAATATATATCAGTGCAAGTGTATTTTTGTCACTCATTGCTGCTTATCGTCGACTTCGTCGGAAAGGATCTGCTAATTAATTTCTGCTAGGGAGGAAAAAGGGTTTTTCTATTCTTTAAAATGTAAAATAGCAGGTGGAAGCTGAGACATTTGTGCCACACAGAATAGAAATACATCCTGTGCGCTTTGAGAGACTTGTCAGAGATTTCCTGTTACTCAGATAGAAAGTGCTTAATGGGGCAGAAGGTGTTCCTGTAATCTGATGTCTTGAAGCAGAAGGTTGATTTTCTCAGATCCTGAATGAAAACAAAACTACTTTCATGTATGAAGGAAGAACGACATTCTGTCCATGTTTTATTGCAGCTGTGTACAAGGCAAATGTATGGTCATTGTAATTTTTCTGTTTGGGTGACTAAACAGATGGCAGCAGCCACAGTGTGACCCTGCCAAGCTTGTTGACTCACATGAGATGCCAGTAATTTAATCAAGCTGAACTCCATTAGGTTAGTGGTTTTGCAACCTGGACACGAGGATTAGTAGCTTCCATCAGTGAAGTAGAAATATGAAAGAATGGTGGAATATTATTACTTTGTCAGAGAGGGCATTTTGAGGTTTGTTTGCTGAAAGAAGAAGACATGCTTCAGCTGCTATTTGCTGAGTCAGACCTGCAGAAGTTATTTCAGTATTTGGGTAATTTGGCCATTCACTGCATTTAAATATGGGTTGATTCCCACTGTTTGAAGCACTTGACACAGATTTGAAAATCTCTAATGTGGTTGGAAACAGAAGCTTGTAATATTATGACATTTAATTTGATTCCATTTGGTTTGTGGCCACAGGTGATGATGTCAGGGATGCAGAGGAGCACAGATCCTCCCACAGCCTACAGGAAGAAGACAGCGACTGTCCCAGAGACTCGGGCTGCTTCATCCCATCTGAATGTTCAGACAGCAAGGAGGACGCAGAGCAGCTGACAGACGCTGTGGACTCTTAATGTGATCCCTTGTCACATGGATACTTTGACATTTGGAATTCAGAGTTGGGCATTTTTTTATGACGGATGCTTTCAACAATCATCCATTAATTGTCTCAAAATGTCATGTTATTATCCCTTACTCCAACAAGCTAGCCACAAGCCTAGTTTTTTTTTTAAAGTTTGATATGTGTAGTATGAAGAAACAACCATTATTCTAAATGTCATTTTATCCATTTTTCACTTTATCATGACAATAATCGTGTTGTAAGTTTTGATTTCTGGAGTTTTTATTTAATTTGATGTTGACATGTTGTTGACATTTCATTTAATTTTCATTTCAATATTGTATTTATGGCATTACAATCATTCAGTGTTTTTCCATGTAAGGCCTTTATTTATCACATCTCCAAACCTTTCTGTCATTTCTCATTAAATCCAATCTCAATTCAATATCCAGTATAATCTTTTTCTTCCTATGAATGAAGTCAATTTGGTGAACGGATGTTTTTGAAACTAGTGTCTGGGTTTGAACAATTCACAATCAAATCTTGCCTACAATGTATACTGTACAGGAAAACATGTATGTTATTTTCTGAACATGCACGTTTGTGAACAAGTGTGTGTGTGTGTGTGTGTGTGTGTGTGTGTGAGTGAGTGAGTGAGTGAGAGAGAGCGAGAGAGAGAGCCTGCATGTGCACTCATGTGAATGTCAGGATTCAACTGTTTTCACAACGTTTTGTAAATAAACTCAAATAAATACAATCAAACATGATTTTTTGTTGTCAGAATTGATTTCACCTACCAGTACAGTGCCTGATGAATAAATAAATAGACATGAATTAAATATAATAAGTAAGTAAAAAGAATAATTAAAACCGTTGCTTTGATTTTAATTTAAATAATTCTTAAATGTATTATTTCTTTTCTTAATTTAATTTGAATAATTTTGTTATAACATTTTATACATCATCTTTCTTCTTTCCTAATCGTCACTTCCCTGGCTCTGTCTGGTTGGCTGAAAACACGGAAACGTCAATAAATCTTAGCTGTACGTTGCAAGTCGCTAGGGTTGATGGGAAGCGTAGTGCAAAGTTAACGTCTGCAGCGCAATCCGTGGCGTCGACGGAGTATGCCGTAAACTACATTACCCAGCATCCACAAAGAGCTGTGCAACGTTGACGTGTATTTTGTTGGTAGTCTGAAAACTTTGCATCACCCAGTTGTCAAAGCTGGACGTCATTTAACCGCAACTTGAACATTTCTACCGACATTTTGTGAATTTTAAGCGGCGGGTCACTTCGCAACAGTGTGTGGCGATGTCCGGAGAAGTGTCTATGATTGGTAAGTTGAATGACAATTATTTTTTCGCTAAATAGCCGGTGATATAATGCTAACACATGAGCTAACTGGTTTGGGCCACCTGTAATACGCGTGTTGTTACCGGTCCACAGGTTCGGTGATCCTGGCCCTGTTCCTGGCTGGTTACCTGGGCCAGCAGTACTTGCCGCCCCCCAAACCGAAAGTGATCGGCCTGGACCTGGGCACCACCTTCTGCTCTGTCGGCGTCTTCCACCCGGGCAGCGGGGATGTGGAGGTGATAGCGGATGAAGAGGGGAGGAAGAGCATCCCCAGCGCCGTCTCATTCACCTCCACCGCGGTGCTGTCTGGACACGAAGGCGTGGACCTGGCCGACAGCAACCCCCAAAACACCATCTACGACGCCAAGAGGTTCATCGGGAAGATATTTGAGCCAGAGGTCCTGGAGCAGGAGAGTTCTCGATACCCGTTCAAGGTGGGGCAGGGTTGGTTTAGCAGACTGTGGATTTCTTTGTTATTGTTGTTGCAGAATGAGTGATTCCTGTGTGGATGACTCATGTTTACCCATCAGCTGTAGGGGGTGTTTTACTCCTATTCTCTTAGTTTATTTTCATACGGGTGCATTTGTGGTTTCACACAGATAATGAAGTGGTCTTACAATCCAAATAATGGCTGTGCTCTTTATTCCGACTGCTAGCAGTCCAGGGAAACATTATTATTAAATAAAATAATGGTTTGATATATATGTTGACACATTTTGACAGTATACATATAAGTATATTTTGAGAATAAGCATAATTCCGTGTAAAATGGCTTAATGAAGGCATGAACCATGGCAACCATCATTTAGTCTCGCCAGCCTTTATGACATGCAGTTGGATCGGATATGCGCAGAAAAAAAACAGTTGTCAATTAATGTTCTCTCAATCGACTAATTGATCAACCCCCTGTATTAAACAACATGGACGTTGTCAACAAAATCATGCTGATATATTGCCTGTTATTTGCTCTCCGTCCTCACTGACACCGTTTCTGTGCCCGTCTTTCAGGTGATTAACAATAATGGAAGTGCAGAGTTTCAGATCTCCACCAACCGCACCTTCACTGTAAGCCCAGAGTTCATTGGCTCCAGGCTGCTGCTGAAGATGAGAAACATGGCTGAGCGACAGCTGGGTGTGCCGATCCAGAAAGCTGTCATCTCAGTGCCAGCCGAGTTTGACGAGAGACAGAGGAACTACACCGTCAGGGCCGCCAGCCTTGCTGGTCAGTTCTCTCATTATTTTAAGCTGACGTTGGATGTACTAGTGGGTCATCTGACAAAGCTGCACTTTTAAATCTTTAAAGTTTAAAAACTCCCAGGGATGTTTGTTGCATCTCTCTCTGTCGCACAAAATGCCGGAAAAATCTTTTAATGCATAATTAAGTTTGTGCAAAGCCAATAATATTTTCATAAAGTAGTTAATGACCATTGTAGGATTTAAACATGTAGAAACATCAATGGTCCTTATTAGTGTAACAGCAATAACTGCTTTAAAAAAATCATTTATTTGTTTTAAGATACTGTTCCTTTTATTTATTGTCTGTACTAACTTACCTTGTATATTTTTGCACCTCAAACCAAATGGATTTCCATCTTTGAATAATGAAGTTAAATTAGAATTTGACCTAACACCAACATTTCCGGACACGGCCTTCTACTGGTATACTTGGGTGTATTTAAGTTTAGATCCATAGTAGTTAATTTTCTTCCGCAAAATCATTACATAATCAAGCTACACGCACTGCATTAGTAATCCATCTGGCATATATATGTGTGTATGTAGTGTACATTCTTTCCCTTCTGTTGCAGGCCTGGAGATCCTGCGTGTGATCAATGAGCCCACGGCTGCAGCCATGGCCTACGGCCTGCACAAGGTGGATGTGTTCAATGTGCTGGTGGTGGATCTCGGGGGAGGAACCCTAGATGTTTCTCTGCTCAACAAACAGGGCGGCATGTTCCTCACCAGGTCCATGGCAGGTAACGCCTTTCACTGCTTGAGTAATAAGAGATGGGAGGTGATGTGAGCCCACTGTTGTCTGAAAAGGGAGTATTATCTGTTGCTGCGCAGTTCATGTCCCAGTTAAAAGCTTAAAATATCATTTTATTCTGTGCTCTCCTATGTCTGTATATCTATATCTGTTCAGACAATAATCTGGTTTAATTTTAGCAGCATTTTTGTGCATAAGATGTGGCCTAATCTTAAATGCATGGTCTTTTTCGGCAGGGAATAACAAGCTGGGAGGTCAAGACTTCAGCCAGAGGTTGCTCCAGTACACCACAGAGCGAGTCCAACAGGAGTTTGGTGTCCCACCCACTCTCAAAGAGGACATCCACCGTCTCCGACAGGCCACAGAAGCCGCCAAACTCAGCCTCACCCTCCAACCCAGCGTCACCGTCAGGGTGCCCCTGCACCTTCGCACCCATGCCAGCTCCAAGTCACCCGAAGGCTCCACTCCCACTCCGGTTCTTTTCCAGGCTGTGATCACTCGTGAGCTGTTTGAGGACCTCAACGAGGACCTTTTCCAGAAGATCCTGGCTCCTGTGGAGACCGTGTTAACTGAGGGCCACCTGAAGAAAGAGGATGTGGATGAGATCGTTCTGGTCGGAGGGTCTACCAGGATACCGCGGATCAGGAGGTTGATCAGCGAATACTTTGGGAAGGAGCCCAACACATCAGTAGACCCTGACCTGGCTGTGGTTACAGGTGTGGCCATTCAGGCTGGCATCATGGGCGGCTCGTGGCCTTTACAAGTGAGCGCTATAGAAATCCCCAACAGACACCTGCGCAAGACGAACTTCAGCTAATCTTTACCAAGCTTATTTATTCAGATGAAAGGATGCCACAGAGACTTGCCACCGATTCCTGCTTCTCTCATAATTTGCATAATTTAAAAGCTGCTGAAGTGACAAAAACGACCAACAAATAACACTGTCACCTGAATGAAGACATGCAAGTTACTCAGGTCTATTAAACCTTCTCATGCTTTGTTTGTGAAAGGTGACATCCCCTCTCATGCGTCTACTGATCCACTCCGTTTCATTGATGATGCTTATTCATGGTAGAGACTTTGACAGCATTCAATTCAGGGAGCAACCTTTAAGGACTTAAAGACTAGCCAGTACGTCTTCAGCTATTTATTTATTTATTCCCATTAACTGTGTGTGTGTGTGTGTGTGCTTGTGTCTTGCAGGCCTTTAATGTATTTTTACATCTGACCATCAAAGGTTGAAGGTTGAATTCATGAAGAGGGGGACCTCAGTGTAAAGATGCAGTTATGCACAGTTCATTTCAAACAAATTCACTCGCAATAGACCACTCACTCATAAACAAGGAGTTCTGGTCCCCCGCTTATAGATGAAGGTACATGTTAGAGAAATCCTAAATGTTCACAGTACTGTGAATCTTAAATCATTAGCATTACCTGTCCCTTTGAATAAAATACAGACTGAAGTCCTTTGCCTTGGAGAGTGAAAGAGAGCAGTCATGCTCAGTGCTACACTTTGACGACTTCCAAATGTTGGCCAACTTTTCTTTTCTTGTTCAATGCTTTATTTAAAAAGGCAATGACGTAACCTTACTTATATTTGTGCTGCATATCAGCGATAAGTACAACAGCCTGCTTTTGCTGCTGTAGGTCGAGAAGGCCGGCTGGTAGTCCCAGAGGAGGGCCAAAGCATTGCTTACTGGTGCCTTGAGTATTTGGTAATATTTGATTACTGTCACATGGTTTGTGGTTGTCAGGGTGCCTAAAATATGACAGACTTGTTCAATAATGTAGTATGAAAAAAATGTGTTTCCTCAGCTCTTATTCTGGTGGACAGCTGGTTATTGTACATCCAGTGTGAAAGTTGATTTCCATTTCTATTCTATGAGTCTGTGTGTGGAAAACATAAAACCCAGACGGCGCAGAACAACTTAAGTTACCTATATTCCTTTTAACAACAATCACACCTGATTTTTGCCAAATAATGAGTAGATGTGTTTATTTTGTCTTCATTTTTTCTTCAGATTTTGTGTTTCTCATGTTGGAACTGCAATCTTGATGTAATAGAGTCTTTAGCAAAGAAGCAAACTGAAGGCGATGCTGTTTGCCTTTAATACTGTACGAATTATTTATCAGTCCCTACTGACATAGGGAGAAGAAAAACTGAGGCCGCCTAAACAAAATGACAAAGTTAAACTGTTACAACCTGCTTTTCAGCCAATTAAATTTCCATTTCTCAACTTCTTACTTTGCGTTGTTTTATTTTGCAGAAAAGTCAAACCACAGGTCCATTTTGTGGCACATATATTCCTGTGCAACCAGGGTATCCGAAGGGTCTTAAAAAGTGTGATACCAGTTTAGCAAAAATTAAGACCCTTGAAAAGTATTAAAGTGTCTTTAACTGCATTTTGAGTTATTTTGGAATGTAGCTTCAGACACTGTCTAGTATTTGACCTTGTTATTTGACCTTGTTTTTACGCACACCTTCACACACCTGAGTGAAGAACCTCTGAACCACCGTTTGCTTGATTCCAACCTGTGACCGAGTCACAAAACGGCTCCTACCTTGTTGCTTCCATCGGGATTCGATCCGACGTCTTCAGAACCCCAACCGAGTTTTTGCCACTGAACCATCTTCGGCGCTGATCGACCCAAAGAGAAATGAAGATCAGAGAGTTCAGCTCTGTCAGCCTTCTACTACTTCTGCATACTTTGTGCTACAGAAACCATTCAACTATCAAAACATTAAGCATTTTGCTAATTTTTTACCCCATTAAGAATGAATGAAGCTCATCATCAAATCTTCCATCTTTCTCATCTTATAACTTCTTCATACTTTCAGCTACATGAAATCTACAGAGGCGTTACCAATATTTTTATCTTTCCTGTGGACATTGGACTCACGGCTCTTGAGCTAGAATCACTTGTTTGAGGGGGAGAGTTTGGCCGAATGTGTGTATTGTAGCTGCAGTCTCTGCCTCGGTGGCTGATTACAAACAGGTGCAGCTAATTAAACACACACAGAGCAGGTAAAGCTGCTGACCTCTAACTCGGGCTGCAAACCTGGAACAAACTACACGCAGGCCAAGCAGTAGTAGCACCAGTGACGTAAACAGGAACAAGTGCAGACCGAATGAACCAACAAAAAAACAAATTAAAGAAAGGAACCGGTATAAATAGACAAGGGACCAACGCTGAACAAGGGACAGGTGAACACTGGAGAACAGCTGTGACTAATCAATGATGCACGAGGGCAGGACCTGAACAGACAGGACGTAAATGAGAACATACACACTAGAAAAAGACTACCAAAATAAAACAGGAAATGAAGCAAACGCATGGAACGGGGTGTTACACCCTGCAGGTACCGCTGGTATAAGGAAGGTGCTGCTTTAGTTAGGTTTAGGCACTTCTCAGGGCTAACACCCCCCACATGCTGCAGCAAAAGATGGTGGCCACGAGTGGTTTTTGACCAGAGGGCTACGGACACCTGGGTGCCAATAGCAGCCTTTTTAGAATGATGATGTTAAAGAAATTATATTAATAAACATGACAATTCAAAAACAAGAATACATTGGTAAAATGAGAATCTAAAGTAAAGTGTGTGATGGAAAAACAAAACTCAAACTGAACACTCGACTGCAGCATGTTTACCAGCTAGTAGCCGACGCTGTCTGTGCCGTTTGGTGCTGGGTATTTAGGAGATGTGTTTACCTCTTTCATATACTCTACAAATAAAGTCAGTCTCAATCATTCTAATCACACACAAGTGCTGCAGATACAGGAAAGACAAAAACTTCCAACTTTATTTAAATTTGTTTTTATTATGATGGTGATTATTATTATGATTATATTTGTAATTAAATTTTGACCCATTTTTTGTGAACAATTTAGAGTATGCGATTTGCCTAAATATCATGTCTTTGGAGTGTGGGGGGGGGGGGGGACCGAAGCACTCGGAGTAAACCCACGCAGACACGGGGAGAACATGAAGACTCCACACAGAAAGAAGTCGGCTGAACCCAGGACCTTCTGTGCTGACTGCTAACCACCGAGCCCCCATGTCGCCCTGACTTGCTGACGCTGAGGATGAGGTTTTCATTTTCCTGCTGTCATGGGTCAAGGGAGTGACGAATTTCTCATTCGGCGTTCACACAAGGCTGTGAGCCACAGGATCTGTACAGGGATCCACAGACGAGGCGCTTTCTTCATCTAGGCTGTGTAGTGGGTAGAGGGATGGTGGTTGTTCATCTGCAACTATTGGAGAAGCATTTCGGAGGACTTTTGTATTAATCCAAGATACTACCCTCTTCTGTGGCGGCTTCGTTGCCTTTTGAAGCTGCAGTTTAGTTTCTGTTAGCTCGTGTTTTAACTTGTGCTCCGCTTGAATCCTTTCATTCAGTAAGGCGATGTAAGAGTTTCTGGACCTGATTAACTGCATTTCTTTTTTATTAAACTGCTCCTGCATTTTATTCATCGACCTGGCATCAAACTGCTGGGTTTTTAAAAGATCATCATTGAGCTTGTGAATCTGACGCTTCATAGCCATCTTAGTGTCTTCATCCATCCCCACGTGCATGCCGTTGTCTATGTAGCGTCTTTTGAGATCGATGATTTGGCTTTTTAATTTCTTGGGCTCGGTGATAACAGACATGCATGCATTTAGGTCGTCTTTAAATCTTCCCTGATAGGTTTTTAATTTATGAATCTCCCGCATCTTAGATTTCAAGGTTGACTCAGCGCACTTCACTTTGTTTTCAAGGACGTCCTTGTCCTCAAGCAGGAAGCTCATCTCTGTTCTGATCGTACACAGCTCCTCTGTCGCTTCTCTGTACTTGTTGTGCATCTCCCTAAGTTCTTCCTCTAGATTTTTGTTGGTTAACTTTAAATCCTTTAGTTGACCAGACAAAATAGCATTATTGTTCTTTTCTCTACACCAGTTGTTGTGTATTTCTAACCTGTCCTTTGTTAAAGTAGCTATTGCCAGGTTCCTGTCTTGGATTTCTTTGTTTTTTGTTTCAACAGTTTCTTCTAATGCAGGCACCATGCTACTTAGGTCTTTCCTCTTCACCAGCTGTTCATTTTCCTTACATATTGCCTGTAGCTTCATTTGAAGGTCGTGGTGTTTGTATGTAACTTTAATGTTATACGCGTCCTTTGCATTTACTTTTTCTTCCTCGTTTATTTGCTTTGCTTGTTCGTCCTGAAGCATTTCTTTTAAGTCCTCCAGTTGAAGTTTGTAGTTGTTCTCCATCTCGTAGTACTTTATGTTATGTTTTTCTATCTCGCACTTGTGTTTTTCTGCCTGCTCTTTCAATAGACTTGATTCTTTTAGCTCCAGACAATAGACGATGTCTCTCTGCAAGCGTAATCTAAGGTCCTCATTCTCCTCTTCCATATCTCTTAACTTTGTCTGGTATTCTTCGATAGTACGAATGTTCGGCATTCGGAGAATTGCCTCATTCATTATGTCCTTGCCCTCAACAACTTTTTCCAAATCAACAATTTTCTTCAAATGCACCTCAATGGTAATCTTGTGGCTGTTTATTTCATCCACAAGTGTACGCTCCCTCATCTTTGCAGTTTCCACTTCTGCCTCACGCTTTCTCAAACTCTCTTCCACCTGCCTGGCACCAACACGGTCCTCTGCCATGAACTCCCTTAGCTGCTGAATTTCTTCTTCTAGTTCGGATACCTTGGACGGCTTCGCGGGTTTTTTTTTTTTCTTATCCATTTTTGAAATGGACTTGAGTGAATTTTAAGTGAGTGAATCAGTTAAATGAAACAGATATAGTCTTCTCCTTCTTCTAGTTTTACTGTGGTTGTCACATTTCATGCCTTTAATGTCTTTTGGCTTTGATCTAACTTAGGCTCCGCCCACAAGTAATTCAAAACATAGGGGCTATAGATGGGCGGGTTGCAGGGATATGCTGTAGATATTGAGTATAGATATTGTCTGTTCTGAGCAGAATGTGGTGGTAATGCACCAAATGGATGATAACTGAGAAGAAACAAGTCTGTTCTCTCACTGCACCGAGACCTGGACCCCACAAGGACAAGCATTGCAATTAATAGAAAACAGCCTGCTGATATACCTGCTGCGTTTCCTTAAAAAAAAAAGTCACAACTTTGTGTTCCCAAGTGGTCAAAGATGGTATTGCAGTGCGTGTCTCATTTTCCTGACAGTGTGTGACTGTGTATAATGACTATTTTTTAAAGTTATCACACTTTCATATTATCAAATTAGTTTAACTAAAATTATAAAAGGAACCCATTTAATTATTAAACTTTCTTTCAAAGCAGTTTTATTCTTTGGAAGAAACTTCCTGCTATGACTTTGATTCAAAATGGACCCCCACATGTGTTCAGGGCCGGACTGTCATCAAACGTTATGAATATGAAAAAGATCTGATCATTTTCAGCTGAATTACAACAGTTTCATTATTCATCAGACCTCGCCGCCACATAAAGGCCACGCGGCCCTCATCAAGTATAAATTGTGATTGTAAAAAGTGATTGTGTAGCTACACCCTTGAGCACATTGATCTTATAACATGTTATTAAATACGGATCAGATCTAACAGGGTGTAAATATCTGACCTCCTGTATATTCTTGGAAGGCTGCTGGAAACTACTTGACTGCAGCTCTTTGTGGCTGCTGCCTAATCCTGTCTACTCTACAGGCGCAGCTCAAACGAACCTGAATCAGGTGTGCTGGTGGTGGAATAGATCAAATATGTGGAGTGGATAGGTTTTCCCGGGACAGGTTGAGAACCACTGATGTAGAGAATATTCCTGTATGTCACAGTGCAACGTATGACTGCAGTAGAATAGCACGTGTGTTACAATAGGCCTGTGTGTTAAGTGTTCGTTCCGCTTTATTCCTACATTCTCCTACCTATGTTCAGGGCAATTACAATATAGTAATTTCACTGTCTAATCTGTGACAAATGTACTTGTGTATGTGTACATAGAAATGGCACCAATATCAAATATCTTCACGTAACACCAAGCTTGAGAGTGGACCAATATATCAAACTAATATTGAACCGGTATTTGGAAAGTTCTAAACTAAATAGACAGAAATGTAAAATTGTGTGGGGTCTTGTAGCTTAGGGGTTAGGACGCCGACCATGAACAATAATGTCCCGAGACATTAGTCAACAGGGTATCCATTGGGTCTTAAAACGTATTAAATCAGTTTAGCAAAAATTAAGACCCTTGAAAAGTATAACATCTTAATCGGATTGTTGCGATGTATTTTTTTGTAACATACATTCACACAGCCTATGATTTAATATAATTTATGGCCAATGTTGAATTTCTTGGACAAAATAGAAATATTTAATGAAAATGTTTTGTTAATGTGAGTGAATATGTGACTTTTTAATAAACCTTGCCTTTGGGTTAGTCACTACTTTATTCTCTTGAGTTTTGTTCCCTACCACCCTATCTGAATTAGGTCAAATTAAGATTGTTTTACACACTCAAAATTGATGTACTGGTAAAGAACTAGAAATTAAAAAAGTTAAGGTGTATTGCTGATAACCAGTTACAACTTGTGGTGTTGCAGTCTTAAAATATGTTGAAAAGGTCTTAAGGTGTGAAATGTAACCTCAGGATTCCTGCATGCACCCTGGCAACATACGCAAAGTGCTTCACATACTCATGTGTTCAGATCCACCAGGCTTCAACAACAACTTGTTAAGGGGGCACTTTACACGTAACAAAGATTATTTTTTACATCTTTAAAAAGTGCCTCTAAAGCATGATCTTGACACTGTAAAAATGTTATTGGATACTGTAGACTAGTTAAAAGTAAGAAAAGCTAGAGATCTTCCAAGAGACTGGCTTCCTTTAATGTGATTCCTTCATGCTGGGAAAACGAATAAATCACAACTAACAACGAGCTAAATAAGACTGGAAGCTCCTGTATTGGAGGATATTTTATTGTTTACTTCTGAGGCACAATAATACCCAAAGAAAGAAAATAAACACAAAAGCAATCAATTTCTTGACCCTGTGCTGCCTGTTGTGATACCTGGAGCATCCAGTCCCTTCAATTAGCTTAGAACTTTATTTTCACATTTAGCACCCACTTCATTTACCTTACAGCATTCAGTTTTACACCAGCAATCAACTGTGTGATGTACTGTGTGTGTCAGCACTAAAACACAGCAGACTTGACTGCAATTCATAGGCAGTGTAGAAGTGAAATGACTTCCATCATGACCAGACTGTGGCTATTGTAAGTCTTGTTGGCTGGAGCGTCCCACACATCAGTTCACCTTTTATGTACATTAACACACTCAACATAGCACTGCACACAGGGTAACGTGTGTACCCGGCCAGAATACACACAATACACATCTTTAAAAAAAAAAAAAAAAACAATCCAACCACATTAACCATAAAATGACAACACAAATGTTCACCCACATAATCATTTTCA
>JAVQJF010120961.1:0-18059 GCA_036023855.1 Gadopsis marmoratus
CCCCCCCCCCCCCCCCCTGAACCGGCTCCCTTGTATCAACAAAGGCTGAACGGGAATTAATAAACTCTTCAAACAGAAGAGCACCTTTTCCTCCCAGAGACCGTGTCTCCGTATCCTGAAGTCATTATGAGTGTATGGAACGATTTCCTGCATCTCACACCTGCACTGACACGGCCAGTTAAAATAAGCTACTGCAGCAGTTTATGATGAATATAAACGGGATGCTTTGGAAATACACAGCGCAGCAAGGCAGAGTGGGAATATTATAGCGATCCCTTAGGACACAGAAATAGCACAAAGGATGTGTGATCACGGGAACTCACTGTAGATCTGCACAGGTTTACTATATAACTCCCACAAGGGCAAAATAGTCATAATAGGCCTATATATCAAAGCAGATGAAAATACATGAAAGGCTACTATAAAGCTGCCACTGTTGGTAAGTGACCTTACTGAGACATAGGCACAGTATTAGTCCCATCAGCAGTATTAAGTATTAGACAGTCGCTATTAGGTATCAGGGCCGTAATTCTCTATCACAGTTTAAATGATTTCATTACACTTAGTAGAAAATATCTATGCCATAAGAT
Source organism: Gadopsis marmoratus (assembly GCA_036023855.1). NCBI lineage: Eukaryota > Metazoa > Chordata > Actinopteri > Centrarchiformes > Percichthyidae > Gadopsis > Gadopsis marmoratus. The sequence continues at coordinate 591 of JAVQJF010120961.1, forward strand.
TACCATGTAGGAATATACAGTATATGATATACTGTATATAACCATGTAGGACGGAGCTCTTGGGAGTGATCATCGATATGTATATTCCATGTGCTCATAACAACAGTAATTCTGTCTATTGCCATGTTGTAGAAAATAAAGAATGCATTAAACTAAGCGTCATTATATGTACACCCTCCAGTCATGTTGGTCACTTAGAGCTACTGTGTGACAGTACGGAGAAGCACACATGGAACCAATGCAAATTAAATTGTTATATCTCAGACGAGCCCATTGTTTATGGAATTTTAAAGAGATTTTAAAGAAGCACAGATGATGTTTAAAGTCAAAAACTAATTGCTACCTGAAAGTATCCAAATGTTGTTTAAAGACATGTTTTTAGACATCTAAAAATGTACATATAAAAGCTTTTCAAAAAAAGGTTCAATTAGTATTATAATTATTTGTATCTGGTATGATTTTTCCACAAAAAAGTTCAATGACTTGATTAAAAATTCTTAAGACGACGTCTCCTTATCCCCCATTAAAAATTCAGAATTGATGATTATGTAAATATTGCTCATGTCACAAGTTTAATGACTGACTCCTACTTCACTGTGACTTCAAAGTTCCGTGTCACATTTGTGTAAGTGGCTTATTGGACCATGATTGGCTCCAAACTAGTTATGAACCCTGCAGGTACATCCAGGCGTTAAACATTTTTTTTAAAGATAATTCTGTGGGATTTTTCACCTTCATTGGACAACACAGCAGACAGGAAATGGGAGAGAGAAAGAGAGACAGAGAGAGGGTCGAGAGAGGTATATGACATGCAGCAAAGGTTTCCGGCTGCAATCGAACGGGCGATGTTGCGATCTTGAATATGTTTTCTTTATACTGTTCTGTTTTTTTCTTTATTCAATTGCAAGTTGTGAACTATAAAGTCCTGGACTTGCTGTGTCACTGCACAGCAGAGGACAAAAATGTATAAATTCACTATGAATTCATTTAAAGTCCCCACAGTATTATCATAGCAATATCATAGTGATTTTTCCATTATAAGGACTGACTATCCAGCCAGCCAATTGGTTTTCCCCGGCTCGTGTGCTTGGCTGTAAGGGCGGCTGAGGCACACCGTCAGTATCCCCGTGGCTGTGAGCCAACTGTGACCAGTAAACTAACAAAACATACTTTCCGTCTTCCTGCAGCCCTCTCCCCTGGGCTGTCAGTGGAAACGTAACACAGACTGGTGGAGGGTTTGGCGGCACCACAGCGCCAGCTGAGCCCGGTCGTTTTAGGCGAGGCTTATTAGCGTGCAGGTCACCTGTGCGGCACTGAGAGATGTAAGATCCCTTTCACGCTCATATGATAACATCCAGGAGTGATGCTGGATGATGGATCAAGCGTCTTGTGATAAAAGGGAAGAACGAGGCTGGGCCCAGTCACTGAGTGTGTGTGCGAGAGAGAGCGTGTGTTTGAGACCAGTCCTGAAATTGCGATGTGTCTGGAGTAAATGGACATCAACGAATTTCACACCAAAGTCCAAAAAGTGTACTTAGGGTGTGTGTATGACAGGGAAGTCTTTAAGGCCCAATACATTAGCCATGTCAAGTTGAACGATGCTCGTGTGTGTGTGTGTTTATCCCATTAAATAAATGTGGCATTTCTTCTGTTTTTACGCCGGTGGATAAAAGCTGCTATTATAAAGGCTGCATTTAGATTTGCCCCTCCCTGACCTCTGTGTGTGTGTGTGTGTGTGTGTGGATACCTGTGTTTCTTGGCTGTTTATGAAAGCGCTGAAACCTTTTCACGTCTAGTCATTCCTCCTTTTAAAAATGATTTTTTTTTGGTTCGTTTAGTTTTGCTTGGCTGTAGTTCATATGTTGATTTCAAGTATTGGTTATGACTAGATTTTGAAACAGAAGCAGTGAGCAAACCAGCCAGAATACTGCATGATAATCAAGTGCCAAAGGTGATTCTGCCCTATTAGTCACTGCTGTTGTTGTAACTGAGGTCAGCAGGTTGGCATGCTGACCTCATTCCCATTGCGGCCATTTTAAATTCCCATCACACAATGTTAATTTTGAGTGGAATCACTACCAGGAAGAGCACATTCAGCACAGGTCATACTGCTGTGCATCAAGAGTCATCTTAGACAGCTACGGAATATTTAGATTATTTGATTATTGTTAGTAGCCTGTATATCATTTTTTCATCAAGCAAAAAAAACGTTCAGTCTGTAAAATGTAAGGAAAGTGTTTAAAATGCCAATTACATTTTCCCAGAACCACATGGTGCTTGTTTTGTCTGACCAAATGACCAAAACCTAAAGATATTAGATTTGCGTGCACGAGCTGAACATCTTCATATTTGTTTAGCAATGATGAAAATGGTTGTCAGTCAAATTGCCGTCCATTGACCCCTCGATTAAGTGACAAATAATTTCAACACTAGGCCATTACCATAACCATATCAGTGGTTACTAACTAAAAGTAACCATGTTGACATTTTAACAATGTAAGCCTGATAGGTTCTAGCCCAGGATACATAGCTAGATGCTAACTAGCCAGCGAGTTTGCCAACTTTTCTTTTCTGAGCCGGTCTCCTGCCCCGAGCTGTCGGGCAAAGTAACAGTAAAGGTACATTTAATCCAGTACTGTACTTAAGTACAATTTGTTATACCATTTGTTATCCATTTCCACTACTTTTGCCTCAGTACATTTTAGAGGGAAGTGCAGTTTCGTCATTACTAACATTAGTAGTCACCAGCTACTTTGTAGATTAACATTTTACACACTGCACATAAAAAATAAATCTTCATCCTAGCAAGTCATTTTTGCTGTTATTGAGTCCTTAAAGTCTGCAGTGAGGTAATTTCAACCTGTTTTAATAGAAATTAATTGGCTTCAATTCATCTCTAGAATGTTCTCTCGATACTAGAGCATCAATCCCATACTCTTTCCACTCATTCTAAAATTTCTAAAAAATCTAGAGAATTCTTGAAATTAGTTGATATCTGAAGGAAAGAGGTTGAAATAATCTAACTACACCAGCAGTTTTTTTTCTTTTTATTTCAAGAAGAAAAGACTTTCAGGACTCACCTCAAAGTCTACAGAGAGACGGTCCTTGACTGTAGTGGACCACTACAGTGGTGCTTTGTGCTGAATGCTAACGCCAGTATGCTAACATGCTGATGTTGATCAGGTATGAAGTTTACCATGTTCAATCAGCTATGTTTAGCTTGTCAGCATGCTAAGATTTGCTAAAGTACAGCTGAGGCTGATGGGAATGTCACTAGTTTTGCAGGTATTTCCATCCAGTAGTTATTAAGACATTTCGCTCAGAACCACAAATGTGAGCCTCATGGTGGCACTAGAGGCAAAGTCGGGGGATCACCAACATCATTAGAATACATACTGGGGACCATGAATGCTTATACAAACTTTTGTGCCAGTCCATCTAATAGATGTTGAGATAAATCAACAGGATTAGTGATAACTTTGACCTGCTGGTGGCCCTAGATTAAAAGTCAGGGGATCACCATACCTTTCAGAGCAATCCATGGAATAGTTGTTGAAATATTTCAGTCTGGACCACAGTGGTGGATCGGCCAACAAACCAACTTTGCCATTGGCTAAAAACGAAAATACTGTAATACTTCATAATACTGCATTATTCTCATATAAATCAGTTACCATTACAATGCCGCTTACTGGTGAAGGTGTTGGAAATAACAATCCAATAATATATTCTACAAAAACACAGCATAATGAGAACATTTACATCTGATTATACTCCCTTTGGTGATAATATGTGTTTACCTTAACTTAAATAAGTCAGGACTTTTGGTTGTAATTCAGTATTTATACAGTGTGACATTGTTATATGTACTTGACTAAAGCATCTGAATACTTCTTCCACCACTGACCCTGAGCGTGAGAGAGGTTTAAAATGGCATCCCCTGAGCGAGGGTTATGTGGTCATCGGGTCCCAGAATAAATCACTGAAACCCCTCCCGCCTCCAGGAATGTTCTGTAGCTGACCCCTGACCTCTGAGTGTCATTATCATGTTGTGTTGAGCTGATATCCTTTCAAACGGAAGCATTACTGTAACAGTCAGGAAAGGATAGTCCTCACAAGTGCACAAATGTGTGCCAGGCTACGTGTGTTTGTCCTGTACAATACTTCCCAGGCACCAGGTGCACACTGGGATTTGCCACACTGGGTCAGCTCAGCGCCACTCACCTCATTATCCTCTTTGGACAAGGACGGGCGTAATCTCCCTCTCTGTTGTTTCTGTCTGCCCCCCCTCCACTCCCTCACCCTCTCTCCCTCTCCTCCTTTTTCCCTCCCTCTGTCTCACTCTTGCATCAGCTTTCTCCCCTCTCTTTTCCCACCTTTCTGTCTACCTGAATCTCGTTCTATTTTTGTCCCCTCTTGGTTTTTCTTCTTTCGCTGTTTGTCCCGCTCTCACCATCACCCTCTCTCTCTCTCTTTTTCTCCCACTGTCTTGGATAGTCTCTCAGCCTGTGGATTGATTAGTCTAGTCTACTCTGCTGTTGCTGTTGTTGGGTGACAGAGCCCCCTTGTCATGCTTGGTTTGGTAGGTTAGGGTAGCTCACAGTAACATGGTGCGATGGGGGGCTGTTGAAAGGAAAACGACGCCATCCGGCCATCCATTAAACTGCGGTGCATGATTCTTGTTCTGTCACCCATGGCGGTCTACCTCTCACCGCCTAATATGCCCCTGTCACATCCCGGGGGACGCGCCGTGACTGAGAGAGCAATGCTTAAAACTGTGTGTATTGAGAGAGAGAGAGAGAGAGAGAGACACACACACACACAGAGAGAGAGAGAGATTAAACAAAGGGAAGAATGGTTGTGTTTTCAAATTTAACTTGAAGCAAATGTGAATCAAACATTGGAATGCTTGAGTGAGTTGCATCATTTGGAAAACTCCTCCAAAAAACAGAAGCACATACAGCCGATGAATGTGCATTCGTATGTAAATACACGTTAAGGTCGTGTAAGGTGTTACCAGGAAACGAATGAACGTCCTCAGCGTGAAATGTCACCATTTCAACAAACTCATCCACTACAAACATAGAAATGATCATTCAAAAATCAATTAAACTTTGGGAGTTATTGGTATTTAACTTCAGCTAATGTTGGTCACAGCCGAGGAGTTGTTGCTATGGTGATTCATATGAATGGTATGGTGATTTAATCCATGGCCTACATGACGTGTACGCTGACCTGAAATATGGGTGAGACGTGCACGTTCTCACCACACATTCTGTTTTTATACAAGTTTGTGTGAGGAGAATGTCATATGCATGGGTTTTTTTTTAGTGCATATGCATCCTTAATAGTTCCAGCCCCTGGTGAGCGGGAAGATCAATCCTCTCTCATAATAGAATTACAGCCTGTTGTGTGTGTTAGCAGCCGGCAGTCTATGCAACGTCCACAGGATGTGCGTCTGTGCAAGGTGGCGTGTGTTTTCTTCCCAAGATGTTATCGGTGGCTGCAACTGGTGCGTGCGCATGTCTGGAAATGTGTGGGAGAAAGGTGGATGGAGAGAACATGAAGGAAGATGGTTTGAGAGGAAGAAGAGACGTGTGGGGAAAGGGGTGAGATGGGGCAGAAAGTGAGAGTTTGGATTCCTCCTCTTGCTTATCATCGCTGCACTGTGTGACCAGCTGGCTGAATAGAGCGATGAAAAGCAGATGGGTGGAAGTCTGCATGTGTGCATCTGTCTAGCCAGTCGAATAGAGCAATGGAAAGAGATAGAGCCATGAATAGCTTAGCAGTTGTCTGTGTGTGTGTGTGTGTGTGTGTGTGTGTGTGTGTGTGTGTGCGCAGGCAGAAGCAATGATTTTATTGACAGCTACCTTATTGTTGCGGCGCTGAGGCCCTCGATAAATCACCTGGCCCCTCATCCTTTGAGACTGTTAATATGAGTATGTGACATCACATACTCATATTAACCCCTCCAGCCCTGTGTGTGTGTGTGTGTGTGTGTGTGTGTGCGTGTGTGCGTGTGTGCGTGTGCGTGTGCGTGTGCGTGTGTAATGGACAGACGGAGGTGGCGAAAGGGTGAGAGAGATGGATAATTAGCGGAGTAGGGCACGAGGTGGAAAAATAAAGCCCGGTGGGGAGAGGGTGATGGCGAGGAGCATCCCATAATTCAACTGCTTGATCATCTTTTAAAGTAACAACCTACAACAAATGCCATTCGGCCTGTCCCTATCACGAGGAATACAGCACAATACAGTGTAATGAGAGCATGTAAGTTTTTATTTACTATTTTTAACACCAAATGTCTGCCAGGTCAACACTCTGGGAAACCAAATAGTGATTCGTGGGGATTTCAGCTGTCTGGTAGGCTACACTGGTACCGATTTGCACCGTACAAGCGTAGTGTAAAAAATGTGTAGATAGCATTAACAGTGGTTACCGCCGTGGCTGAAAAGAGTTAAATGAATAAATTAGACCTCAGCCACATTCTTTGGAAATGGAAGCAAAGTGGCCAGCTGAAATCCAAACACGCACTCACAACAACAATATTGCTATGCCAGCTACCCACGGGTCATGTTTGGTTTTATCAAGCTCCCAGGAGCGGAGCTGGGCTGTGATGGGATTTTTGGTGTAGCGATGCACACTGGCCCAAAAAGCACTTGTGTGCGCGCATTCTCTATGGCACCAGAACCGCAGAAGGGTGGGGAAGCCTGCAGAGGCTGTTTCGGCATATGCGGGGGGGTTTATCCAAGATTTTTTATATGATGTACTGGGTTACCTAGTCATCACAAATTGCATTTGATTGGATGAATGTATGTAACCATGTGGGTGCTAAAACAGACGTCGGAGAAGGTTGTATGTTTATTACATGGATGCATTCCGGTTATTATTGAGACGATGTGAGGATGAGGAAAACTGAGGAAGGACTGTGCCTATTTGGAAAAGTGCCTTTGCACTTACACTGCATTTGTATATTGTATTTCTCTCTCTATGGGGATCTTAATCGATTTTACAGCATATAAGTTCATAATATTTAGAAAAGCATTCAGTATAAACTGTGTTGGCAGCATTTTAATTGTACATACTGCATCAAAATTATCTTTATCATTTTGGCTGTTTTGACTTGGAAAACTTGTTTCAAGGTGACAATCTCAAATTAATTTTAATATGCCTTACAGACCTTGTCACACCAGAAAGCGGCTGGGCGAAATTAGTCAGTGCTAGAGGCTTGGTGACGTAGGGACTAGGTGGTAGTTGGTCAGCTCCTGTGGTTGTCAAGTTTCTACCCATCTTGTTTTGCCATTCAGGCTGGGAACACAGAGTAGGGGAATGACTTGCAGCAAACGGTCCAGCCAGCCAGCATTTGCACCCATATGTACCCCTGTAGCTGTCAAGTTAACAGATAATGTATAAAAAACTGGGAAGATGATAACGCGAGTCATATTTCTGTTTTCTCTGGGCTGTGCGTTACCTCCCCCTGGCATTTTGTTCTCCAGATTCAATCTGTCTATGAACATCAGAATGAAAAAATAAAGTAAGTAACAGCATTAATAAGTTAACTTTTAGATGTTTGCTGCAAATAAATGACTACATTAAAAACTGAAGGTGACTGAAGGTAATTGTTAGGGAAGCGTTTCACATCAGTTCACGCATTTGTTCAAAAGCTTTACATAACTTTATAAATATTTCACTGATTTTAAATGTATCCATCCACCCAACTTGTTGCAGCCACTCACACAAGACACCATGTTTTACATGTCTGTCTGTCGTTGTTCCTCACCAGGAATCCATCACTTTTCATTCATCACAGGCAGGCGGGTGGATACAAGGTTCCATACCACCCTTTTCTGTCACCTGAGGAGCGGCAGGTTTGATAATGATCCCAGTGGAAGTGCCAGCCGCAAGCTAACGGGTTGCAAAGTGTTGCCTCATTTAAAAAAATAAAATAAAATTGAATAAGAATTTGTCCTCCGCTCACCTCATTTTTTTCACACTGTTACAGCGTGGAGGGATTGACTTAGCGTCTGTCACTGTGAACCTTGAAGTTGTCTATTAAAACATCGCACGGAGTGAGAGTTGCTGTCAGTGTAAATACTCATTTTGCCAAAAGACCTGCGTCAAATAGCTAAACTGGGAAATATATGAAATCGTAGTTCAGTCCCGCCGACATAGATTCTGTTCACACAGCAACTTGGATTGGATTAGGGACATGGTAATCTTCCCAGCTGACAATACAAATATGAACAAATCGTGGCATGCAGGTATGAATAGATAGACGGATGATTGGATGGAAGGATGAAAAAACGGGATGAGATGCAGATTTATGCAGAGCCAATCAATGAACCAGCTCAACAGATGGTGCCGTCTCTGGCCTGTTATGAATTGCAGTTAAAATGGCAGACATTTAATTCACCAGGAAAAGCGTTCGGCCCAACTTCCTGCCCAGGTTAGTGTAGGACCGAGAGGTAGACCCAGATGGGAGAAAAGGCAGGAGCGAGGAGCCTTGGAAGACAGTCTGGCTGTTTGTGGCTAGTTTTTAAACAGGCTTTCCTTGTAGATCAAAGCAAAGGTTCCACAGAACAGCTCTCAAACGGTATTTTACATTTCTCTCTCAGATTTGTGGGGAGTGTTTTGCTCTGAGGAGCTCCAGCAGAGTTGAATTTGGTCTTGTGATGTTGAATGCAGGCATTATTCTTTGGTCACACAATTCCCCCTGCAGTGTGGCTACGAAAGCCTGAACTTTTAATTTGGTGTTGACATTGAACGCATTCTTTGAAACCTGAAAATATTTCACTGGCTGCGTGAATGCACTGGAATGCATTCAAGGTAGAGCCAACAAAAGATGTTTTTATGATTTGTCTAAATGTCACGAATGCGGAATTCTCTAATCATCCCATCACTTTTATGCTTTTTGTTCAGAGTGAATAACAGTGTGTGTAAGGAGTGCAATAGGCTACAGTGTGTATCTGACAGGATGGAGAAAAGTCTATTTATTTTATCGAAGAAACATTATTGTCAAAATAACCAACCAGAAAAGGCGACATTTTCTGAGCTGAGGAAAACGTAAGTGTGCTCGCTTACGCTGAAAATTGCAGGTGTGAACTGTAAAATGTAAATGTCGGCCGTGAGACGTTGCAGCTTCAGTTGGAGCTCATGAAGCGGCTACAGTGTCAACTTGAAGACGAAGCACAGAATGGGTTTGCAGAGTCAGTAAGAGTGCAAGCGTTAAAATGAGTTGAAATTTAAATTTCCAGTTTAAGGCCTGTAGGCTTAACAATGTGAGTGAAAGTAGTTGAGGTGAAAGAACAACTGAAGAGATAGCAGGTGGATTATCAGCTGAATAGTAGGATGTGAAAGCGGCTGAAATGTCTGCTGATGTCTTACCAAAAAGGTAGTTGAAATGTAATTCAAAAAGTATCCACTGAAAGCAAGTTAACGGTTAGTTAAGGTGTAAGCAATGCAAACAGTTCATTTATCATTTACAGGGTAAGAAATGAAAGCATTTGAGTTGCCAGTTGGTGTGCCAGCGTCAGTTGGCGTGTAAGCGGGTTTTTAAGCAGCTGAAATGTCAGACGAAGCAGCCGAACAGTTCAAGTCCGAGCTAACGTGCATTGGGTGAATGTGCAGTTGAAGTGTCAGTTTGAGTCCACAAAAGCGTGTAAGCACAGGAAGTTTGTGTCAGAGTTTTGAGTCTGGGCTCCTGGAGGAAAATTGGTTATTTTGCGGTTGATGTGGATCGCTGAAGGGGGAAACACACCATCGGTGATTGGTTACAGGCCTGGAAGAAACCCGATTATAAGCGGGCCGCTTCAAACTGACTGCTCCAGGTTAGATTAGATGACACTTTATGATCCCTGTGAGGAGTTCAGGTGCTCTAATGGAAGGTCTGATCAACTGAAAGCGTTGAACCTCACCATCTGCTGGAAGCTTTTAGAGGGCCAGGTATTTTGTGGCCAAATAAGGCCTGCTGGCATTACTTTGGCATCTCTCAGTTTGATCCAGTCGACGGCATATTCTGCCCGCACTAGTGGTGTCCATCAGTGGTTTGAGGTTGATATTAGCTGACATTTGTGTGTTCACCTGTGCGCATCAGTATGTCCATTTGTGCATTTGAGTGTGTGTGTGTGTGTGTGTGTGTGGCACAAACGTAGCCCAGTCTGCATCACTCACTACCGTCCATATTGCATTTCGTATCAAAGAGGACGCTTTTAGCCCCCCGGCCAGCACTTGCAATGCTCCTTTGTGTCTGTAAGTGGCGGACCGTGGACGGAATCTTTAAGCGTCCGAGTGTGTGCGTGTGCATGTGTGTGAGTGATGGAGACCCTCAGAGGGACAGACGGAGATAACAACAGAGGAAGAGACAGAAAGGAGAGATGGATGGAGAGAGGAAGCGTTGGGCTGAATGGGGGGAGGAAGAGAAAGTCTGTGTCATGAACTCTGTGCTGAACAAAGTGCTTTAAAAGCAAAGTTTATCACAGCGTATCCAGATACACGGCGAAGAGTAGAAGAGAAGGCGGGTAGGAAGAGAGGAAGGAAGAAGAGGGATGGAAAAAGAACAACACACAGAGAGGGCTGTGGTAGGCATGGATATAACACTTAAAATCTCTGCTGTCACAGGCTTCCCAAATTGCTTCGTGTCCCCTGGAGACCATGGATAGGATGACTTCCTTCCTGTCCTCCCTCCCTCCCTCCCTCCCTCTCACTCTCTCTCACGCACACAAACTGACACACACACACGCGTAGATCGGATGAGAAAGACGAAAACAACGGCGCTTGGTGAAAACTCTCCTGTGATGAGATTGTTCTCTATCAGTCTGAATATTTAATGAAAGAGTCTCACTATCACCATAATAGGTGCGGTTAGCATGTAGAAAACATGACTAAAAGGAAATTGCGTTATACATAAAATCAAATGAAACATCCTGTCTGTATCTCTAATTTAGAGGGCAGCGTCTGTTTTAACCGGAAAAGGTCACCGTATAAGGTCAGATGTTGGTTCTGTGAGCTTAGAGCCTGATAAATAAACCTCCCTCCCAACCTGTGAGTTCAATTTATTTTCAACTACACATGCCTGTGTCTTAACTAAACAGCAAAATTGCAAAGGCGTCACTTTAAAATATAAAAATTCATAGATTAAATCATTTCCCTTTTGTGTCCAGATAGCGCTCCACATATGCTCCAGATAGCAAATTTGAATGTACAAATTTAATGGAAACAAAAGGAAAACAGCAGCATTACACTACAGTGCTATTTAACATGCTTAAGATCAGTTTGGCTCTTTATATGGAAGCCTAAAGTGTTCAATATTAAGTAAAGAAATAGGAAAAAATATGTAATACAATCATGAAATTGTGAAATAATCGATTTTATTCCAAACTAAGCTCATTATTTTAAAATGTTGGTTCTTCCTGATTTTTTCCACAATAATATACATTCGTTAGATTCCATTTGCATTTAATTCAAGCGGGTTACATTTTAAAATAAATCTTTTTCTGTCAATCAAGACAAAGTGCAAAGCGATATGTGATTGGCTGTGCCCCATTTGTCTTGATTGACAGATAAATACATAGTGACAAAAAGTGGAATTATTCAATAAGGTGGTCAAATATGTGAAATAAATATGAAATTTAATAAAAAAAAGGACATTCATAAATAAAAACTCTTGGAATGAAATGCCCTGCTGTTGAAACAACATTTCATAATCATGAACAATTTTACAATTTCATGGTTATATGATACATTCTGACTGTATTTATAATGTGTTATGTCCTAATGTCTTGTTTTATATATATATATATTTGACAGTAAACACCTTGAGACAAACTGAAGAGAATTGAGTTTCTCACTCAGGCGAGATTGTTTATCAGTGCAATTACATTCGCACTACATCTCATTTTGGGTCAGGTTTTTTGAGCATCCTGGTTCTGTGTTTGTGCACGTAAACGCCCTCGTTTCGGAAACCTGAACACACATGGTAGCTCTTATGCTCTGATAGAACGTAAGATATGGAGTTACATAGTAGTTAGTCACAAATGTTAGCAAACACAGAGCAACATTTGCGTTAATCTGATCTTGTGTTTCTGGCCAGCCGATTCATTTCCAATATTCATTCTTGTTTTAACTCGGTTTCGGTCTCCACCAACTCCTGAGAAAAACATCTGGCTCTCTGCTAAAGGTTCCACTGTGTTCACCAGATAGTCTTTAACTGTGTCTGTGTTTGGCTCGCGGCAGGTAGTGGACATGAAAACATCTGCCTGTTCTATCTGTATCTGTTAACAATGCTAATGCAAGCTGTGAGTTTGAAGCAAAACAATAAAGTTGTGGGCCATAACACCAAAACATTGAGCTAAAAGTAGCTTTAAAGCTCCATAGAAATGAGAGGAGTGATGATAATTCTCTGTGGGTTCATCACTATGAGCGAACTCTTTAACATTACGCACAATTTTTCATTTCAGTCACTATTGATAATTATTGATAACTATTAATTACCTATTAATATTATTATATAAAGACCAGGAGAACAAAGTTTGAATTCGGGGTGGGAAATTAACTTTTTAAAATGTGAACATCTACCAGTCACGGACAGATAAATGTTCAAATTCACCTTCCACTCAACAGTAAATCATTGTTTTGTGTCTGAAATCTACCTAATAATTTCCCACCCCGGTTGAATTTAACCACATTACTTTGAATTATATATACAGTATAATACTGGCGGGCCGATCTGTCCTCTTTTGTAACCAATGTCCTCGCTGTCTGCACTCAGTTCTTCACCCCACACTGTTTCTGTTGTTCTGTACCATGTTGGTGCAACTAAACGACACATCCGTTAAATGATTGGCCGTTTGCCTGTCACTCGTAGCAGCTCCATTATCAACGGATGTGATAGGGCATATTCATTATGTGCGTTCGTGATCAAGGTTTGATCTAAAAATATTAAGAGTGCTGCTTTGACGGTGATCACACGAAAAAGCCAGATCCGTAAGAGTAGTAAATGCAACAGAGTCCAGGCTGCCAGAAACGAATCCGTGTTCATTCTCAACTGTTGAGGTAACTCAGTTAGAACACAACTGACAAAGTGGTTGAGGTGTCGAATCAAGGACACACCTGCACCAACACAGGTGGTCATACACCTGGATATGTCAGGTTCAGTGCAGGGCAGTTGCTAACATGGAAGACATTGAGGCAAAGTCCTTGCATTTAGAATTTGGGACTGAAAGTTTTAGCTAAAATCCGGCACATTTTATAGGCTCACTCTAGTACTTTTAAAGGATTCAGTATGAATTTTTATTCTTGGCAGCGTGGAGAGGGATCTAAACACAGCAGTGCTGCATTTTACAAGTCTGTAATTTCCTAGGAGGTCTCTCAACTTGAAGAAAATATAATTAAAACAGCTGAGTGAATCAATGAAACATGAACAATACAAATAATTAAAACAGACACTGGAGCACATGTCCTTTGTGAAATCTTTCCACAGTAACACTTACACTTTCCGCTCTGATTTTTTTTCTTTTCTTGTTAGATTAAGGTTTCAAATTTGAAACAAAAACAGGCATTGAACTTCCATATCGTTGCCACGTCACTTTTGTCTGCTTTTCTGCAGTATCTCCAACATGGTGTGGAGGACAGCAACAATCCTATAGTCAATATGCTGTAAATATGATGCCCTTTGCCCTGCGTTCAACAGAAACAGATGCAATCTAGAGATTACACCCACCCACGCTTGCTCCTTTCTTATTTCATCCCCGCCCGTGTTGTCGATTGAGCCGGACCGGGGCTTGTAGTGATTCAGCGGCTTGGAACGAAAACCTCATTGCAAACAGATGCCACCCAGAGATTAGCCTGGGCCGCCTCACACATATTGTAGGAGACTTTCCAGACAGGATCTGCTTTCCGTCCGTTTGTGGTGAATTAAAAGAAGCAACGTGAACGGATGAATTCTGACGATTATCCTGGAGCGACTTACTCAGCCTGATTGGGGCGCAGATATTACACCGAGCCCTTCCGTGTGCATTGACTTTGTGTTGACAAGGGGCAAAAGAGGTTCATTGCCGTTTGAGTGCGTTTGTACGAGTTGCAGTGTGGCTGTGTGTCAGTGTGGGCATGCTTTATAAAGGGAAAGGAGGGCAGAGGAAGCCGGAGGAGAGAGAAGACAGTGTGAGAGGAGAGGACCAGTTGGATAGACAGGAGGGCTGCTTTGTGTATGCGTGTAGTGCATATGTGTAATCATGTGTTTGGCAGTGTGTTTGTTGCTGTCGGAGGCTTTGCACAGCCAGCTTGTTGGCCAATAGACGGGCCTTATCATGCTGCGTCCTGCTGGTCTTAACTCAGTGCTGTCTGAGGAAATCAGTGCTTACATCTTTATCTCTTCATTTAATTTCTTCTTCTTTATTTTTTTTGCATTTTACCCCGACTGCTGTCACCTTCCGGCCTTGCACGTCTACTCCTCTTCTTCTACCCCTCATCCTTCCACTTCCGCTCCCTCTTTTCTCTTTGTGCTACTCGCGCGCTTCCCCCTTCTGTTATTTCCAGCAAAGTTGGGGCGACAGGCAGCTGCATGCAGGGCACGTACTCTTCTTGTGGATACAAAATGGAGGGTCAGTGTCCTCTCTGCTCAGATAATATTGCCAAGAATTCTGGTTGATTTACATTTATACACAGAAAGGCCAATAATACGTAGGTCCAAGTGCACACGCCGCTTCCACATATTCTTTCTCCAGTTATTGCCTGTTTGAGGCGATTTAGGTGGGTCATATTTACTTCAGCGGGGACAGAAACTTGACGTTGTTATACATTTAATAGAATGACACAGTGGCCCTCGACAAATTAATTAATCATCACAATAGACAATGGTTACACCTGCTGGCAGAGTTTCCCCGCTAGATATTAGACACTACCTCTTGATAGTTTCCGCGGTTCAGTTGTCTGTGTGTCCGCAGGTAGAACATGCTTAAAATATCTGCTCTTATTTTACACTTTTACGGTCCTTCAGGCCTCTGTCGAATGGAAGGATCCTTTGTGTCGTAGCATTAAAGGCATCTCTTCGGTTTAAAAGGAGGCTGTTGGATCTATTGTGAGAGTCATTTTGGTTATAAAACACCACACAGGTCAGGCTACACAGGCCTTGTGTTTACTCTGGGCTTGCTTCATAGTTTTTTGAAAAGAAAACAATCTAACATTGTTGTTCATTTCATATCTGGTTTTTTCCCGCCGCCTTTAACAAATCCCATTTCCCATGAGCCCGAGCCGATTAAGGGCTAAACGCCATCACTCGGCAAATGAGTCCATGGGTGAGCCGAGGGGTCGGGAATTTTACTTACTTGATCTGACTAATAGCTAATGGTTGCTAATGTTAGCAAACATTTACATAGATATTGTTTTCACGTTACTGAGTGCGACTAAGACAAACGTCTCCAGTGTCTCCAACGTCTCACACATGAGGCATCTTAATAAGAACTTGACTTGCCAAGATTAGCAACAAACTATCTGAGCGTCCAGTGCTAACGTTTGGTGCTTGACGGATCGTGATAGCGAGGTCAAAGGTCAGGCCAGACGTAGAGAAAGAAGCTGTTTATGAACCCACATCTTTGGTGCCTTATCTGCCAGGCTGGGCGTGACGTGATTAAAACCCACTTCCTGCCTCTCCAGTCACATGGCTTTCCCCAAAGACACTGATAGGGCGACCCCACCCCCCCTTATCCTTTCGTCTCCCGAGGAGCTCGATAGGCTGAACCACATCTTCATTTCCTGTCCTTTGAGTGTTGGGTCCCTTCCTGTGGCTGAGAGATCTACTGCCAGATAGCAATCTGTCTGAGAGAGAGGGGGGGTGACAGAAAGACAATGGCGTTTTTGTGCATCTCTGTTTGTCTTCTTGCTCTATTGCCGTGTAGTGTGTATGTGTGGACTGATTTTATACGTGAAAGTGGCCATCAATCAGCCAGTCCAATATCAGTCAATTGCTCTGAGGAAGGGGCGGAGAGCAAAAATAGACAGAGAAGGAAAAAAGGAGTAATTGAGATAATAAAATCATATTGACAGATACTCCTTACATGCAGATACAGATACATGCTTCTTCTGAGATGCATACACGTGTGTGTATGTATGTACTGCCAGTACAAACAGTGTTTTCAATGTATGCTCTGGTGTTCCTCTTCACCCTTGTTGTTAATTTGACCACCGCAATGGTTGTCTTCCTCGCGTGCAGATTGCCGTTATGTGCTGCTGATGGTAGAGACACACTCCCCTTTGTCTGCCTTATTACAGTATGTCTATATCAGTAATAGGGGTCCTGCTGCCATACCGTGGCTCTCAAAGTAAACCACTTACAGATGTCCAGGAGGGAATGGCTGGGACTTAGTGGGGCAGCCTCAGCGCGGCTCTAATGCATCTCTGCGCACACACACCAGGCGCGATCGCCACACGCAGACGCCAGTGCAGCAGGAAACACGGCAACGCTCATGTGGACACGCATAAACCAACGTGGGCATGTATGCGCTGACACTCTCGAATGCTGAAAGCTCACTTAGTATCACTTCCAAAGCACTTACGGCTCACCTTTGTGTCTGCTGTATTAACTGCACTTCATTGCTTTTGAAATGATACTAAGTGAGCTTGTAATATTCACAAACTGGACACAGGCCTGAGTACTAAATTACGCAAACTTGGTAAGGCCTTACACTTTTGCTGTCGGCCCCTATTCGTTAATTTATTCTGCGGGACGGTCAAGTGAATCCAGTGAGTACATCCATCCAAAAATGTAGTAAAAAAATGTAGGTTTGTTAATGGGATGGGTGTGTGCATGCATGTCCAGGTTTGGTTTGGTTTGTGTGAGAGAGAGAGAGAGAGAGAAAGAGCCCCCCCCACACCCCCTTAATTGATTATTAGATATGAAAAATGATCATCATTTACATCCCATACAGTAAGATGTTTTATCACAGTTGGGCTCTTCAGAGAGCCACAGAGATATTAGTTGAATGCTAACTTTAGAAGACCTTGAAATTAAAACTGAATACACAGTGGTGAAACTTTACCACTCCCATGTCGCCCTGCAGTGATTAAAAGCTTACCTGCCACAATGTGTTTGCGTTAAGGAGAACGCTGCATATGCACAACAAACGCACGCAAACACATTTGTATTCCTTTAATGGACAAAAATGCGAGTACAGTACAGTACGTGCGCATATTTGCAACAAAGTTTAGTACTTAAGGGAGAACACCGCGTACACAGAGTCACTACGAGCATCTCAAATCTCACACACACACACACACACACACACACACACACACACACACATATGGAGTGCTCAATTGAGACAGAGTGGAGGAGTGGACTGTTAAAAGATTCAGAGCATGGAGTGCCTGGCAAATCATTATCAACCCAGTGTGGGAATTTAGTGTATCACTGTGTGTGTGTGTGTGTGTCCGTGCGTTTGCGCGCACGTGTTTGCGTGATACAGCGTGGAAGATCATTAT
>JAVQJF010120968.1:0-13301 GCA_036023855.1 Gadopsis marmoratus
AATAATCCTGAAAGTATGAATGATGTGGAATATTTGAAATGTAGCTGTAGTTTTGTAGGAATATGAATGTGTTGAGAAGTGGGAGCAGCATGAAGGATGTAAAGGATGAATGTGTTTTAGAAGTTGAACAAAAGTCATAATGTAAGAAGAAGGTGTTGGTTTGAATGAGTAGATGAGAGCTGTAAAAGTTTCAAATGGTATAATTAATATGTTGAAAGAGGTGGATTTGAACCCCCAACCCCTGGGTTAGAGGTCAGCAGCTTTACCTGCTGAGCCACAGCCTCTGTGTGTGTGTGTGTGTGTTACTGTGAATGAGCTTAGTTAGCTGCACCTGTTTATAATCAGCCACTGAGGAGAAGATGAATCAGCATTCACACTAATGACTCCTGTCCACCACAGAGAGAACAGTGTCTGTCAAAAGTCTGATAAATCTTAATCTGCTCATGAGAGATCAATTGTGCCAGAATATAACTGTAAATATAATAATGATTGCCATAATAACTCTAAATATATCAAAATAATGCAAAATAATAATAAATGATGTTGCCTTGTGATTATATAACAAACCATCACAATTACAGGTAAATTGGAGCATCTATCAATATCTAACTTTGTTATAATTTGTCCAGGGCCTTTAATGCATGTCTTTCTACATATTTTTCTTATATTGTTCTCCACTACTGACTGTCATAAAACAAAATGCCATTTATAACAATCTTTTAAAAAATGTATGAACTCACCGAGAGGCAGTATAAGAGTCTGAGTGAGCAAGAGGAGTGACAACTAAATCAACTTGAGTTTATTTAGAGTAAAACATCACCCACATAGACAAAATCAGACAACTAGAACGGGTACTCACATGGGTGCATACACACACAAAAAGGCAGAATCCCACTCATCTATTAAAATTAAAAATGTTGACATAATAGATGCCAAGTATAAGTCAGTTGAGTGTTAGACGTTGTCCTCCACCTAAGCTCATGTAAAATAACACAGGATTATTAACTCAGACCATTAAGTTTCTGCACTCATGGAGGCAAGACAGATGATTGAGTTTTGAGGCCCACTTGAGACCCAGACCACACACAGGTTGGACTGATCTGTCTCCTAGAGATGTGAGCTCAGAGCTGTTGCACAGAGAGTAATAAGAGAGTAACCGTAGTAAGTATGAGGAGAGGGCAGAAAATGATTTAGAAGACAAATATTTAGCATGGGCAGGTTTTAATCTCACCAACTAGTTGGTCCCTTTCAGAGGTAATATTTGGCTTCAGTTCCCCCAGAGCAGGTAGTGACCCTCATAGTCAGTATAGTCCAGACCAGAAAAATATGCAAAATATCTGGACATAAAAGCTTTAGAGACCTACATGTTGTAAGACGTCTGGTTAACGGATCCAGATGGAGGAAGACCCTGAGTGATTCAGGGCCCCAGAACTAGACAGGAACCCAGATACATGCCAGGGATTGTGGATATTTATTGTTTCAGGGCCCCGAGTGAGCTGTTGTCAGGGGGCCCAGGATTTCTGAAGGTCAAAGGTGATTCTATGGTCAGATTCATTTGAACTACTACAATACAAACAGGACATAAGGCTGAGGCACATTAATGTATTCGTGTTATTATAATCCAATATGTAGTTTATTTTCTTAGACACACGGCTCTTATGTTGTCTCCACAATCCCAAACTGAAAAACAACGCACACGCATTAATTAATGCACTTTGATCTGATCATTTCCAGACGTTTCTGAGCAGCCTAATACAGTTGCTCTTTCTCCTGCTGTAAATGTATACATTTGCCGGAATTTTGACTTAGAATGTGACCTATTTCAAAGTACACCACCCACCCCAAACCTTATATAATTTCCAAAGAAATAATAATATCAAATAGCTTGTAGAGCTTCAGTTAAGCTTCCACACAGATATAAAACAGAAGAGATTAAATAAAAAAAAGACAATGTCAAAAACAAAATACACTCACAAAAGAGGGATATGGTCACAGATGACAAATAAAAAGTTGCATAGTTCCATGGCAAATATAAAAAATATATTTATATAGCCTCTCGCCCAATGTTCTGGGATTGGCTCCAGCCCCCCCTCTCTAGCTCTTCTGTCAGCCCTTGGTATTTCTCGAGCTTCTCGTGTTCCTTCTTCCTGATGTTGCTGTCATTTGGGATTGCTACATCTATCACTACTGCCTTCTTCTGCTGTTTGTCCACCACTACTATGTCCGGTTGGTTCGCCATCACCAGTTTGTCCGTCTGTATCTGGAAGTCCCACAGGATCTTAGCTTGGTCATTCTCAACCACTTTCAGAGGTGTTTCCCATTGTGACCGTGGGACTTCCAGCCCATACTCGACGCAGATGTTCCTGTATACTATGTCAGCTACTTGGTTATGGCGTTCCATGTATGTCTTGCCTGCTAGCATGTTACACCCCGCTGTTATGTGCTGAATTGTCTCAAGGGCACCTTTGCACAGTCTGCACCTGGGGTCCTGCCTGGTGTGGTAGATCCCGGCTTCTATTGATCTTGTGCTCAGAGCCTGTTCCTGTGCTGCCATGATTAGTGCCTCTTGTGCTGTCTTTCAGTCCAGGCTTTTCCAGCCACTGGTAGGGTTTCTCAATATCAGGTACTTCTTCTATCTGCCGGTGGTACATGCCGTGCAGGGCTTTGTCCTTCCACGATGATTCCACCTTCACCTCTTCCTCCTCCCCTATTATATATACACATAAGAAATAGTTTACACAGCAATGATAGACACAAAAAATAATTCAAATAAATTAATCAAAAATACAAAATATCGCAGGTCTTTTTAACAACAGACAGGAATTTAGCCATCATTATTTCATTATTTACACCTGTCTTTTTCCTACTATATCAAGTCAAAAAGGTCTGTTGTATTGGATTGCATGTTATTATGCTCCTTGTTCATCTCTGTTACTGTTAGTGTGTAAACCAGTCAAAAGCTTTGTGTGAACAAACCGGTGCGTATCTGACAACATCCTGCCTCTCTTGTCCTCTCCACACTAAACCACTATAGCAATCATTGTAAAGCACCTGCTGTGTGTCCTCCCAGCAGCCAGAGGTGACCAGGTCAGTGAACGCCTCGCTGCAGTAAGTCTGGGCTTCCTGCCAGGTCAAAGATATTTACAGCAAGTAGCACTGAAGAGGGAGGCAGCAATCCCCTGAACAAAAGCACCTGTCTCTGGGTTGATGCTCATGAGGGACTAATTTGACAGGTTATTCCCGCACTTAGAATACGGATTCACAGGGACAGTTTTCAGCTGCACCTGGACTGAGCAGCCTCTCTGGTTGCCGGTGGCCCTTGAAAAGCTTCCAGCTTGACTCCTGTTTACAGTCTTCTCCACAGGGCAAAACATTGAACAGCTTTCTCCAGAGACAGCCTGCACTAAAATATATATGTTGCTCATCTTTTCCATAATATGATATTATTCTAAAAGGGGATTTTTTTTTCATGTCAAGATAGTATAACCACGTTATATCAGGGGTATAATACTATATAATACATTTAAACAACTGCAACATAAAATATGTGCGATCATCACATATTTTAATCAAGTCAGCCTAACATTTTGTGTAATTATTCACACACTTGGGAATATTTAACTGTCACCTGAAATAATTTCACAGTGTAGGAGTGTGGAAAATCACACGACTGTAGGAGGAAGTCCTTTGGGATTGTCATGCCATAATTATTTATCCTGTAACAGTTTGCAAAAGCACATTGCTCTAAAGAATGTTATGTATGTCAACTTTTATATGCTATATAAAACATTATATATTAAAACACTTTATTTGTTGCTGTTGTTTGTTGTGTTGCTGTTGTTTTGTTTTGTTCTGTTCTGTTCTGTTCGTTTTCTTAATTGCCAAATTATTGTTTTAAAAATAATGGAAAGGGACGAATTTTGAATTATGTGTATGTATAAAGTACAAACAAACATACAATAACAACAACGCGATAAAGTTCAAGCACACATTATTGTTGTGATTTACTCCTAAAGCACCTTAATCCTGTGCTTTCTCGTCGCAGGGGCGCTATCTATTTTAAATACAGACATACAGTATATTATTATTGCTGCTGTTATTAAAATTGGGTCATGCAGCCAGTAGGAATAGTAACGATACTTATTACTTCCACTAGGAGCCGCTGGCCAGTGGCTAAAGTCGTTATAAGCTAATATAGCTGGTTTGTTCATTTGTAGAGTTCCGGGGATGAGCCGACGCTGCTGGAAATGCCTCAGAAGGCAAAGGAGCCTGGCAGACACCTTCGTATGAGCAAACAGCCGTGTAGAGGAAAGTTTCTGCAAACAAAAAAGTTTCTGGATACGCTTTGTGATGGCCTGGAGTAAACCATAAGTTGTTTTGGACAGCTTGGACGAAGAGCTTTGAAGCTCACAAGTTTAGACAGCTAACGCTACGCCGACGTTTGCTAACGTTAGCGGCGCAATAGCGTTAGCCTAGCGTGCTAGGTAAATATTACGGCTGTCCTTCGGTGTTTCCTGCATTCGCGTCCACCTTGTCAACACAGGAACTGGCCGTTAGTAGTCTTTTTGTGGCATAGTTTTTATTAAATATAATTGTACGCGTCGCTCTTGCGAGATGGGTGGATTTTTGTTACGTTACACACAAAGCTAACTGGTCACTGTTAGCCTGTTCGTATGCTAGCTGACATTCGCTAACGCTGCCGAGCCAGCCAGCAACTTCGGCAGGAGAGTTTCGGCGAGCTAACCACGGCACAATTGTTGCTCACAATCAACATCTGCTGTTAAAAGCAGTCAACCTACAGTCATGTTTGAAATGGAGACGCATGTTTCGTGCCTTTTCCCGGAGATCCTGGCCATTATTTTCAGTTATCTGGACGTTAAAGACAAAGGAAGAGTAGCCCAAGTGTGCGCGGCCTGGAGAGACGCGTCCTACCACAAGTCGGTTTGGAGGGGGGTAGAAGCCAAGCTCCATCTGCGGCGAGCTAACCCGTCTCTGTTCCCCAGTCTGCAGACCAGGGGAATCAAAAAAGTTCAGATTCTCAGTTTGAGGCGAAGTCTGAGCTACGTGATTCAAGGGATGCCGCACATCGAAAGCCTTAACCTGTGTGGATGTTTCAACCTCACAGACAACGGACTCGGACATGCTTTTGTGCAGGACATCCCATCGCTGCGGGTTCTGAACCTCAGTCTTTGTAAACAGATCACCGACTCCAGCCTGGGCAGGATTGCCCAGTACCTCAAAAACCTGGAGGTGCTTGAACTCGGGGGATGCAGCAATATCACAAACACGGGCCTGTTGCTCATTGCCTGGGGCTTGCACAGACTCAAGAGCCTTAACCTGCGCAGCTGTAGGCATGTGTCCGATGTGGGCATCGGTCACCTGTCAGGCATGACCCGCAGTGCTGCAGAGGGCTGCCTGTCCCTGGAGAAGTTAACCTTGCAGGACTGCCAGAAACTGACTGACCTTTCTCTCAAACATGTCTCAAAGGGCCTCAACAAGCTCAAAGTGCTAAACCTCAGCTTCTGTGGGGGGATATCGGACGCAGGGATGATTCACCTGTCGCACATGACCCACCTGTGCAGCCTCAACCTGCGGTCGTGTGATAACATCAGTGACACGGGGATAATGCATCTGGCCATGGGCTCCCTTCGGCTGTCTGGACTGGATGTCTCCTTCTGTGACAAGATCGGAGACCAGAGCCTGGCTTACATCGCCCAGGGGTTGTATCAGCTCAAGTCCCTCTCTCTTTGTTCCTGCCATATCAGCGATGATGGCATTAACAGGATGGTACGCCAGATGCACGAACTCAAGACTCTCAACATTGGACAGTGTGTGAGGATCACAGACAAAGGGTTGGAATTGATAGCCGATCACCTGACCCAGCTGACAGGGATTGATCTGTACGGTTGTACTAAGATCACCAAGCGGGGTCTGGAGAGGATAACACAGCTTCCGTGCCTTAAAGTGTTAAATCTGGGACTGTGGCAGATGACTGAGAGTGAGAGAGTGAGGTGAACACTCTCCTATTTAGTATACTTGTGTATAGCGCTATGTTGTGTAGTGAGAGGGGCCAGGTCTCTCTCATTTTTGATCTCAATGGGACTTCCTGGTAAAAAAAAAAATCTTAATTTTTACCTTCTATACTGTGACTAAAAACAAGGAGAGGGACTCTGCATTGATCACTGGAATATTGTTCACCTCTGCTGCAATACTCCACTCTTACTCAAATTTAGTTTGTGTTTTGCTCTTTTTGATGTGCATTGTTTAATCTCAGCCTGTGTACAGTTCTTACTATCTAGCTACCTCACCCATCAAACACAGGAGTGCCTACTATCGCTGAATACTAGATTACATTGCATATTTTTGTGACTTGCATACCGATGGAGATTTTGATATTTAAAAAAAACTCATTGCAGAATAATAGCTAGGCATTTTAACTCTTAACAGAAAGGCTGGAGTACCTTGGATTGAAGTTTTGATAGAATGTTTTTTGGGGGCTGATGTATTTTTTACTTGCAACCAATATTTTTTTGTATTGAATGACTGTTGTTGACAAAATTGTACTTCAAATTGAAGTGGGTGGATCACTCCCGTCTGTTTTTGTTTACCTATGTATAGTTGGCTATGTTTCATATTCCTGAGGAAATAAGTATATATCAGATGTTCCAGTATGCTACTCTGTCCAAGGTTCATCAAAACAATTACAGTAAGGCGTAGTAAGTACAGCTGCCAAGGCTATATGCAATACCTTTTAAAACTGTTTGTCAGTGGTATTTCTCCTGAGGAGCTTCCAGCGATAGTGAGAGTATTTGTTTAAAAAAAGCAGTAATTTAAGATTGTTTTATATTCATACAGTAGTGATATTTATGAATAAAGATGGCATATGTTTCAGTTTTGTGTGTTTTTACCAACTCTTATATGATATGACCATAGATATCTATGGTTTGTGCAGTTTAGGGCCATTTGCAATGTCTTTCATCCTTAAAACTTGAAGTCTTTAATAGCCACATTTGTTGTGTACAGGCTGCACAAGATAATCGGGAGAATCCCTTTGATTTCTTTCTTTCAGGGCTCAAACTATAATACTTCGAGTGCATTAAGGGCCTTGTGTGCACACTTTTCTAAGGTCCATAATCTGCAGAATTTACTTGGGGAAACAACCCACAATTAATTGCATTGAAAATATTTGGGACAAGCACAATGTTTAATTGTCCTATAATGACGTCCCACTCTCCAGGTATATTTTCATCCTGAGATTGAAAGTTTGCATGCTTGACCTCAGAAACAGGAGTTGAAAACGCATGTTCACCACAGGGTCCATTTAGTAGCTGTTCAGCAAGTCAAAATGATTTAATCCAATTTAATCCAGTATTTTTTTGCAAAAAACAAACTGGGAGCAAACAATAATCGCTCCATTTAATTGAACTACATAAAATGTGAGCCCCACTTTACAGCTATAGAAAAGCAGTTTTTGACAAAGTGCAGGGTTTGATACTTGAAGGACTGCGTTGACACTATCACACTGACACTGGCCTCTTGATTGGGCAAAGAAAATGAGAAACATCTTTTGAGTTTAATAAATTAACATAGACAGTTGGGCAGGTCTGTGGCAAACTAAAGTAGAATTTAATTTCCACAATCACTAACGGTCTTCCTGGAAGAGCATATGTATTTGCGCAGGATTAAAAATGGGTTTAAAACTACTTTGCCAACTCCAGATAAATGTCATACACATTTGTTTCCAATAATAAGTCTTTTCAATCTTTAAATCAAATCCATAACAGCTACAAATGCAAAATCAGCTGGAGTTCTCGTCTTCAAACTGGTTAAAGAATACACTCACGCATTTGGGTGGGGCTTTTAATATACATAATGTGGTGAACAGTGGTGTTTATCTGTGGCTTGTTTGAAAGATGCAAGAAACAAGAAAACAAGGCTTATAATTTATTTATTTACATACATACAAAATCCAAATAACTCACAAACATGTCTGTTTCGCTTTCTTTTTACAGTTTGATTCTTAATATGAACAGACAGAAGGCAGTACATTTCTTACAAATGCAAAAGAAAAAAGAAATACCATGAACTTGACAGAAGCCCCTTAATCAGCTCTGTGTTCCTCAATAAGGAGTCGAGAAAAAGAGACGACGAGACATTAAGGCAAGGGCAGGGACACACAGGCCAAAGTGAGGGAAACGAAACACTAAAAATACTTTATTTCTCTGAACCCGGTGGTTATAGGGGATTGAGAGAAATAGATCTCCACGCCGACAGGTTTGAACAAGCATCCAACTAACATCCTCCTAAACCAGGGGTGTGTTTATTTTCAGTAGAACAGAAAGTTAGTCCACCCACCTAAATCTATCTGTAAATCAACAATACATAATGAAGTTAGTTAGAAAACTTCCAGATGCAGTTTTTCACTGTTTTGTAACTTTGTTATTATTATGTAACAGCAGGAGGGCCATGATGGTTGGAGACTTATTCTTATCCATCAGGCACCGTCTGCCTTTGACATCAACTAACAGAAAACATTGATATAACAGGTAAGAAAAGACAACACTGCAATCTCAGGATAATACATTTACTTCACCATATGGTGAAAATATATATTTAAAAAAATGACAGAAATAAATGCAAAAAAAAAAGTACTCTCCCATCACACGGTCACGGTTTGAAAACATTTGTAGTTTACATGGGTTTTTTTTTTTAATACTTATTTCCTCAGTTTCTGCTGAGGACGCTAACTCGACGGCCATTTTGTTCAGAGCAGCTTGCCCTTCAAGAGTCTGTGCAAACATTCAATGCATATCCATACAGTAAACATTATGTCAGTACTGTCACGCAAAATTAAACATAAAAGACAACTGCACTGCTTTTAACTTTCGAATTTTTTTTTTCTTCAAAGAACGCACAACACCTTCCACTTAATTACCTTTATTCAGTCACTACGTGTTAAATATCACGTTATTTACAAACTGATCTAAAAAGTCAAAATCTGCTGAAAAGTGACTTTCATTTCCTGTAAATGTAGATGCACTTAGTAATTAAAAACCTCAGCCCTGAAAATTGAAACAAAAAATAAAAGTACAATAAAAAGAGGCATCACTTGCATTTGTAAGTGATCAGAACAATACAAGAAAAAGGGGCATTCCTTCCTTGTATTCTTCGGTGATTCAGTCGACAAACTAAGGATCGGGTGGGCTTTAAGTAACATCTATAGAAACTTTGGAGGAGACTGAATGATCAGTGGATCAGATGGAAAGTTCTTACATCATGCCTTAGCACCAATATTACAGAGGAATCCCTGCATTAGGTCCAGTACTGATCTCTGTGCATGCTCCAAGGCCACTAGAACGTTCTCAAAAGAAACATTGCATACCTCATAAACAAGTGGACGTTGTGTGCAAAACCATCTAAAAATTAATACATCACCAAGAATAAAAGCTTTTTTGTTTCCCCCCCTCTCTCTCATTTGTATTTCAGAACGTAGTGTAACTAAAAGCCGACCTTTGATCTGTGTCAACGGTCAGGCTTAGATCCCCCCTCTCATGCCAATGACCCAGCCACAGATTACACAGTAAAAACGTACCTACAACTTAATCCTGGCTACAAACTCCAAGCCGGGAGAGGAAACATTTGGAGAACATGCTGCATTTATTTGGTTAAAAATGCCATTTGACTTGATCGGCCACCAGTAGCTGTATTCCTAACTTTCTAACTAGGGAACACTGACTAAAATACAAAACAAGCATCTACATGGCTCCATGATGTACCCACTGAACTCAGCTCCTCCCTGCTCCCCTCTAGATGTAGCAGCTCCCCAGTTCTCTAAGGCAGAAAGTGCTTTCCTGCCCCATATCAGGAATGAATTTACCCCTTTTATCTTCAAAAGATTGGTGAGAGGAATCTATGGGGTAAAAGACTGAGATAGAAGTGGGTGAGGTAACTGTGCTTGATCTAGAAGTTCCTGTTGTGGATGAAGACGTCTAGGGAGAAGAAGGTTGGCAGTATACTCCAAGACTGTGCGGAAGTTTGCTTCTTTCATCCGATATCCTTTCTCTCCCAACGCACCTGTCCCAGGCGTACAGGTGTGCAATGATATTTCTCTACGTATACTACAAGCTAAAATAGAATTTGGTGCGTTCACAAGTGCTAAAGGGCGAGCTTTTAACTTTCACATGTCTCCAGCATGATGATATATCTGCCAGGGAAGTCATTAAATGAGCAGACCTCGGTTTGCATTGAGCAACCTGATATTTGATCAAAGTGCCATATTTGATAACACTTTGACACACTTTGTGAACATCCCTAATTCGATTTTGCGGGCCTGATATTAGAGAAACACATGAGACAGGAAAGCACTTAGGAGTCTTGAAAGTTTGTTCCAGGGTGGATGAGGGGAGCGAGGAAGAAAAGCTCAGTGGGATGAGACAATGCCTCAACTGTCGCTCATCCTTCCAGGAGCCAGGTTGAGTGGAGGTAGGGGCGCCTGGGCTCAGCTACAGATTATGTGAAGACCAGGGGCCAGCCACCCGGGTTGTGTCTGAGGTCAGAGTTGTCAGCATGACTCCTCCAGGGCGTTGACAACCTGCTCCAGGATATCGGGACAGTAGTCTGCAATCTGCTGGAGAACAGAGTTGGCGTACTCCTGCAGCTCTCCGCTCTCCTTCTCACACACCTCCAGCTCGCGTTCCAACTGCAGAGGAAAATAATGAATTAGTGTCATAGTTTCAGTCCTACCTGGAAAAGTATTCTTGTAAATGGCATGTAGCTAAACTTATACGAACACTGGGAATTTGTAATGTAAATGTAGCAATAATCAGGGGATTTTATAAAAATCCTCCCTTTACATTTAATCTCCCTTATAGGCAATATATCCCTGATAGAACTGTAGACAAAAGGGATGGCGTCTCCATGCAAGTTAAAACCCAGGATTGGAGCCTGCTATGACATGGTTTTTATTAATACGCAGACAACTGTATCCAAGATAATACATCAGGATTAAGTAAAAAATATTATCTTAAATGTGCCCCAAATATATCTGCTTTCAAATCAATATTTCAAAAACTTGCTACAATGGAATTGTATTTTGCCTGTTTAATTTAATTTTTTTTAACTGTTGCATTTCTTTGCCTGTGTTTGAGATGTGCTACACAAATAATCTCACCTTGCCTTAAAACATGTATATATATATATATATATATACACATATACATATACACACACACACACACACACATACAGTATATACACAAATTGGTAATTACAAATGTAGAGATGAATAACAGAGTTCCTCCACTACCTGTTCCACACTCATCTTCTGGAGCTCCTCCTCCCAATCTTCGGGGTCGCTGTGGTGGTAGTGAGAGGGCGGCGTGAGCTGGCTGAGGATGCTGGGGTCCCGGTCATGGCAGAGGTCTGTCAGGTGGGCAATGTAGAGCTTGAGCTTACTGCGGTTCTGGGACAGGGCTAGAAGAGGGGGTATCATCTGCTGGGTGGGAGATAAAGGTGGAGAGTGCCAGGCAGAGTGGGGGGAAAAAGGGAAGAGGGACACATAAATACAGGGAAAGGGAAGAAAATAGAAATTAATTTTCTTCAGACCACACATTAGAAGTTTAACGAAGGAAGAGTTATGCGCCAGTTTCAATGGTTGAACATAATGAAGGACCCAAGCACAAGACCCCACTTACATGAAAAGAAAATATGTTCTTTATGAGAAAAACAAAACAACATCATCTGCATGCATGCATGCTTATAAACCCATCACCATCTCACATTATCATCTATGGGTTGTTATTGACAAATGTGCAGCTCAGCAAAGTGTCTTACAAAGCGTCTTATTCAACCACCAATAACATGAGGGCTAGAACCGTTGTCCAGTGCAACACGATGCAGATGAGTGGTAAGACCAAGCAATGATGATCATGACAACATTAAGAAGAGAGAGGACTGTGCATGTCACAAAAAGAAAACCACAATGAATGGAAGACAAGTACACATGCCACACAGCAACGATGAAGAAAGGTGCGACAGGTCTGGCTTTTCACATGAGCTCACCCTTCTGAATAAAATGGCTGAGAGAGACAGAGAGGGAGGGGGGGGAGCAAAAGGATGACTACGCCCAAATACCCTCCTCATCATCCTTTTAGCCACAAGGTAAGCCAATCGCAGCATTAGAAAGGAACATTTGGTTAGTGTGACAAAAAGGTTTATAAAGACAAAAGAAAACTTCTACTTCAAAATGACAGTTCCTTCAGACAGTAGGCATCAGTTCCACCTTCTTTACAACAGACATGACCTTGTTAGAAGCTGATCAGGATGAAATATAAACATGACTAATCGGTGGTTAGGGTAAGCTACCTGATCTGGAGAGGGTTTATGATTTGTCTGGTCAGGGCCAGTCTTCAGATGGTCATCCTCATAGTTGTCTGCCATCAGTTTCATTCTGTTCTGAGTCTGTAAAGATTGTAAGAATACAAAATACTTGAGTGACATGATGAGAAAAGAGAAGTGACAGCAGAAAAGTGATGTGATAACAAAAAAAAAAAAAACGGATTTCTAAAGCTGTAATAGAAAAGTTACTTGTATATTATAATAGCATTTTATTCAATAGCTAAATTACTGAGGTTTGGGCACGTGGCTATATCCTGGAATCGAGTTGAGTCATACAATATCCTTTTTACACACCAGATCTTTTGACTCACAGTAGAAAAACCTCAGGTGTTTATATAATACAAGTGTACTAGTAAGCCATGCCAGCATGCACAATACCAGGACCCTGAAATTGAAGCAGCAAAATGAATTCAGTCTTCATTCATTTTATTATTTGCACCTGTGCTATTCCTACCGCGACAATGTATCGGACAGATCCAAGATCACATCAGAAGAAATAAAACGCTTTAAGCGTTTGGAAACATGTCTGAAGGCATGAAAATAATATCTTCCAACAAAGATTTAGGAGAAAGAGATGGCATAAGTTAAAAACCTTTGTGTGGATCCAGAATACAGATAACTAGTCAGAAGCCAGTTTGAAATGGAGCCATTGTTTTAGTTTACTGCTCAATTGGCTCGTGGTTACAAAGAGGGAGAGAGTATTGGTGGGACTTCAAATACTCTTTGTTGTTACCGAAAAGCCACAATGACATCCGGTATCCGATCTTTCCAAGTTTTTTCTGGTAAGCGTCCCTGCTCATGGCTGTGTATAATCAACACCTCAATCATGTCTTCCCCCTTCTGGGGGGGGGGGGGGGGGGGGGGGGGGGGGGGGGGGGGGGGGGGGGGGGGGGGGGGGGGGGGGG
>JAVQJF010120970.1:0-29910 GCA_036023855.1 Gadopsis marmoratus
ACACACACACACACACACACACACACACACACACACACACACACACACACACACACACACACACACACACACACACACACACACACTGAGGAAGGCAGCTGAGCCTCTTCGAGCACAAAACAGCTGCAATGGTGTGATAAGGCAGCAAAAACCCAAGGTAGAGGTTTATTTTTTAGGCATGGTCAGAATCCCAGTGTGGCAAAGGTTTTTGCACCACAATGGTACATGGTTTTCTCGAACCATTTCATGGCCCCAAATGAAGACCAATGACACAAGCTGAGGTCTCCTGTACAGCTGCTTTATCAAAGGAAATCTGGATAAGAGAGAGGAAGACAGAAAAAGAGTGGGGGAGATGAAGAGGAAGGGAGAACAATTTCTAGCAAAATGTCCCCACCGCAAGGCCACCTTCCATTTCCACCATGGTGACAGTGATCTATGTCTCCTGGTGGGCAATAGTTTGTTTTTCTCTTTCTGTGTCCTTTAATCTCAGATGGACTATATAGATAGAGATCACATCAGTTCACGGAATGAAGAGGAGACCCCCCTCTAGTGCTTCATCAAGGACATTGTGCTGCGAACTCGGTCGATCATCTCTCACTGAGTCAGTCTGTTATATTGGATTCAAAAGAGAAAATGTAGACTGGAGGTTTCTAGGACAGTTTAAGATCACATGTTGTATGCTTGACATAGATGATAACATGCTGTACCAATTTTATGCAGGAGTCCTGCTTATCCCATCCATCAGCTCCAGATTTGAAACATGTGACCACAGTCAAACAAAGTTTATAGAAATGAAGCATGTTCAGTGGTTTAAACAGCATTTGGATGGTAAAGCATAGCATGGCATGCTGGCTTTGGTAAGGAATAGAGATGTGCTGTATAATATGTGCTGCAGACACCAGTATGTTTATTATGTTGTACGCTGTAAGCCTCACAAGTTTGATCAAAGCCAATTGAGCTTAACATGTTAACTGGAATGAAATTTACTCAAAAAGTAGCATAGCTCTGTCTATTTTTACTCTCAGCACAATAAAACAACTGGACATAAAACGGATTGAGGATCACTGGGATTTTTATGTCTATTTCTGCAACCTTTCAGGGCTGTTACCATCTATTATTAAAATATGACTTTGATGTCCTTTTGAAGATATCATTCATATGCAGACGAAGCACCTGCACGTCTGTGGCATGATCAAAAGTGTCAGTTTATTCTAAATCATGAAAATGGGGTGTATTGCTTTGCAGTGATGCTCTGAGTGCTGCCTGCAACACTTTGTCACAACAACAGCTGACATTATGGTTACTTTACACTATTATTTGCTTTTTTATATATCTATTACTTTGCTGGCATGTTAAAATTAATTCCAATAATCTCGACTTTACTACAAGTCATACACCGATCAGCCATAACATTAAGACAGCATAACATTATGACCGGTCTGCAGCTACGCAGCCCCATATGCAGTAAACTGCGATGCTCTGTGTGTTCTGACACCTTTCTAGCAGATCCAGCATTGACTTTTTCAGCAGTTTGAGCTACAGTAGCTCTTCTGTTGGATCGGACCACACGGGCCAGTCTTCGCTCCCCAAATGCATCACTGAGCCTTGGCTGCCCATGGCCCTGTTGCGGGTTCACCATTTCCCTTCCTTGGACCACTTTTGGTAGGTACTGACCACTGCAGACCGGGAAAACACCACAAGAGCTGCAGTTTTGGAGATGCTCTGGCCCAGTCGTCTAGCCATCACAGTTTGGTCTTTGTCAAAGTAGCTCACATCCTTACACTTGCCCATTTTTCCTGCTTCAACACATCAAATGTTAACTTACTGCCTAATATACCCCCCCCCCACTGACTGGTGCCATGGTAACAAGATAATAAATGTTCTTCACTTCACCTGTCAGTGGTCATAAAGTTATGGCTGATCGGTGTATATTTTACTATTCAGGGAACAAGCTGAACATTTTTGAATGTGCTGTAATTTCCTGAATAAGCATGGCTTATTTTAGCAGTGTGGCTTTGAAATAACTGCTTTAGAGGTGAGATCTCTTGCAATGTAATATTTTATGTCACTTTTATATGGCCTATGCTACATCAGTGCTTTAAATGCCACTTTCCAATTGGTGCCAATTCACCAGAATTTACAGGTTTAAGTGTAACATCACCCACACATTGGACAATTGTGCCATATATTAATGATTAAGCATCAGTGCCTTGCAGCACCAACCACCCACCCACCCTCCATTTGTTCATATTTCCAGGACTTTATGTGTCAGGATATCTATAATTAGAAAATTATTTCACCGGACACATACATGCATACCCACCCACTGACTCTCTCACACACACAAAACATTGTGCATCCTGACATATTTCAACCCTTCCTGTCTCTATCTTAGGCGTTAATGTTCCTCCAATTACTGACACTTACTGCTCTCACCACTGGTGGATAGCAAAAAGATTAACGCTGAAATACCAAAGTCATTGGGCCGCTTATTGAACGTAACATTCTTCTGTCCCAGCATGCTGTTCCTGTATTGATTTTCAAAAGGCGAGGCTGCTGATCCATGAAGGCAACATGGTGGCATATATTAAAGCTATTTGAGCCAATTAGAGTGATGTATGTCTCGGCAGCCGGTGGTGGCGTACTCAGCGACACACTCGGATGGAGACGCGCTGTGTCATTTTTTAGAGTAATTAGAAAAACATTACATGCCATGACAGGCGGGGGTGGAGTGAGTGTGTAACCCCTGGCACACTGTTATACTGCCACAAAGTACCAACAGACACACAAACACCAAGTGCGAGAGACAACAACTGAAAAAACACTATTTAATGTTGATTTATGACACAGATTTTGCCTTAATACCTAACATCATTTATCTTAATTTAAAGGGGTTAGATGTCTTATTTACAAGTCAAATTACAGATAATTTACCTGGCAATATTTAGAGATACGAACACCTCCACAGCCTGCTGAGGCAGAGCACCAACCTTTAAATGACATCTGCAGGGGGCGCTCTGGGGCAACTGGGTCACTTGTAGGTGCATTGGGGTTGCAGCACAGACTAAAAGGAGCTTAACTCAGGCAGCCAAGCTTGGTGGGCCTATTTCAGAGAGGGTGGGTATCTGTGAGAGTTATGAGAGAGGGAGTGTGTGTGTGTGTGTGTGTGTGTGTGTGTGTGTGTGTGTTGCACACACATCCTATTTTTCTCTCCAGTGCTCCCATGGACATGATCATTCGTGCCCACTTAAATCCTCCCCTACAGAGTCACACACAGAAACAGCAAACTGGTGCTACATCTCTGTGTTTGTAAGCTTGTGTGTGTGATATAGTAAAACAAGGCACCATACAGTAGGTACACTGTGGGGGAAATGCAACATGACAAACCACTTCCCATTCATTTCACACCTCCTACTGTATGTATGTTTTCACAGGGAAAATCAAAGCAAACACACATTTCCAACATGGCTGACATGAAAGGTAGTGCAAGGGTGTGTGTGTGTGTGTGTGTGTGTGTTAATGCAAATACATGCAGGGTTGAGTGCCTGTGCACAGCAGTGTCTCTGCTGGACGATGTGACAGCAGAGAGATCCAAAGAGGGCTGATCATCTCCATCTGAGGGGATGCTGGGTCTCTGTCCAACTGCTGCTCTATTTTGTTGTTCATCTGAGTCGTACATGAGCTGGTGGGGGTGGGAGAGGGGTTGCACAGTCTACAATGTCTACACTGCCGCTGCATGACAAACAGCCGGCCAAGAAAGAGAGAGGTGAGGAAAGGGTGAGATGAATTATAAATGGCTTAATTCCAAAATCATATGAATCCATTTTGTATTCGAAAAAATAGAAACTGATTGGGAGGTGCACCTCTATGAGAGCTCGGTTCCTGTGTGTTTGTCTGTAATACAGTGTGTAGTCGGTAAGAAAGCAAACAAGAGCCATCTAATTGGCTGGTGTGTTGTACATGTACAAACTGACTGTAGTGGTTTTATCAGCAATGCTCATCCCATTTGCCCTGAGTCTTCAGTGACACTGTAGTCACCATACTCCATGCTAAGTCTAATGCCTGGGGAGGGCTCTGAACAGACATGTACGACCCCTGTGACATCTTGTGACACCACTGCGCAAATGCCTTGACCAACTGGTGGAAGTTGGTAGTACAACAACCCTTGCCAGCTTCCCACCTACAACTACAGAAACTGTACAACATTTTGATTAATTCATAAATGTCACCTTCGGCAACATGAGGTTTTGAATGCTGCATAATACTGTGCTGTGCTCCATGAATAGTGTAAACAGAATGACCTTATAGCATCAGACTTGCTGTGTGTGTACCTTTTTAAGTAATGGAGAGAGTTACAGAGTGAGACGGAAAGAGCGAATGACACATACAAACACAACGGCGGGCTCCTGGGATGATGGGTGGCTCTGTGTTTTCTCTGGATGACAAATTAAATCAGAATGCTGCGCTCTGCTCTAATAGAGCAGCTCTGTCCGGTTTTATCTATTTACTGCTGTACTGTACTATCTGCCTCTGTTTGACTGTCTGCACAGACTAGGGCTGCTTAGTGGCACTGTCCTGAGCTGGTTCAGATCGTACTGCTTGATATTAAGGGACTAGGCTGACATTATGCTTACTTTATCTTTTTATTATAAATTCATCCCATGACAACAACAAAATTAACATTATCAGTGATGAGTTTATTATGCAAACAAGAATTGTCTTTATAGCTAAAGCCTGATACAGACATATTGTTTTTGGGTGACACATACCAGCTGACTGGAGTCAGCTTGTAAAACTAGCAAAGTCGTGATAACACTGAACTGTAACCTTGAGCATGCTCAGTGACATCGACATCGACCCGCCACTAAGACACTCTCTAGAAATGCAAGATGAAATGCTATCGCCACCTTTTTTTAACATCGACCACAGTGAATAAACACATTACATTGAATGAATCCACTCAAAGTCTGATAAATGTATGATATGGCCTTTTTTCCATCAGCATGCTCAGTTACAGTCTAATACAACACCCCTGCTATAAAACTTACCCCCACAAAGGTTTTTAAATGTAAGTTATCGTTCTTTTTATGCTTTTCTTCCACACTTATGGGCTTAACCCAATGGAATGTGTAGTTCAGGCGATCATAGCAAAGTATGTAAAGTATTAGCCCAGGGGCAGCAACAATTTTCCAGACATTCTCCTGCTTGAAGCAAATTAAATTGTAATGTAATTGTGAATAATATGTAGCACAGGTCCAAAGATACATTTATTTGTACACAGACCCTACACAACATCTCTACCTTGAAAGTAAGTAAACATCCACCTGGGTCCTCACATCTTCGTCTTGCTCTATCTTTCTCTGGGCTCTTCTTAATCTAGACCGATCCTGTTTCTGTTAAAACAGAATACCAAAGGGGGTTTTAATCATTGGTAATTGAAGACCCTGCTGGGAGTAAATGAGCCTTAACCTGACAGCTGAGTGCGTACCATTAGCACTGGGGGTTTAGGCATTTGGATGGCACATTTAGCGCGATGCAGATAGAAATAGGATTTATAGATCTGTCAGTAGTTTTGCTGCTGTGTCGTCTAACATCTAAATTGGGAATATCCCCATATTAGCTCATGCTAAACCTATTTTGAATAAGCTTGTGGGTTAATGTTTTGGAATTGTTTTTATGCAACTCTGTCCACCAGTACACTACTGAAAAATGTAGCTGTAAAACACTTCTTTCTGCTGCTCTCCTTGGGAGTATTTTCATGAACTATGATTAAACGTGATTTAATTTCAATTCGATCCATTGGTTGCTTCACTCTTTCACAGTCACCAGAGAATTTTCACTTTCATTCCGATAATACATTTTCAATTCAGACTTTGTGCCTTATCTGCCTTTCTTGTATGCACGTGTGAGGTGAAACCCTTCTAACTTACATCCCATTTGACTGATAAGCCCAGAATTTATATTTCTCTTCTCAGACGAGTCTGTGCCTCAGTCAGCTGACGCAGGAACGAGACTGAAAAAGGACAAATCTAAAGATGGAGGGCAAGCATGAATTAAAAGATAAGAAGCAAACAATGTTTAAAAAATTTTATTTCATTTTGAAAAGGTCATGATAAATAGAAGCCTGTCATGTCAGGAAATATGGATGTATGAACAGAGTCAAAAATAGTGTTACAAATACAAAGCCAGTGTGTTAGAAAAAGCATGGACTAGTGGAAAGACCTCTGGAAATATGGACAGCCATTCTCATTATGTAACCAATAAAAATAGTAACCATTCAATATTCACACATAATAATTAATTCATGTAAATACCTTTAGCCATTAAACTGGCGTTCCTGCAGGACTGAAGTGGCACCAAGAGTAGAAACATCAGGTGTGTGTGTGCGTCTGTGTGTGCATGCACAAAATGCATGAGGCCATAGCTTGACAAGACGCTTTTCATCATTCTCTCTCCTACAGTGAGAATAAATGCATAAACGCACTAATCTTCAGCATCTTTTAAATCAATCATACCAGTACGTGAGTACAAATGGACGTGCATTTCTAAGATACTGTAGTTCAGATGTTCAGTATCTCCAGTCGAGGGGAATCAACTAGTGAACTGATCAGATAAAGGTGGGTTTCCTGAACCTGGAGGTGACATATTGGGAAAAGGCTGAATCTCCATGGAGACCCTGACAATGAGAGGAAGGAAAACGACGATCTGTTCATACTTGCAGGCAACCATAACCACAGTGATCTTTTCTACTGATAAGCCAAGCTTAAATTGATGGAGGCTGCTTCTGAGGATAGAATGAG
Organism: Gadopsis marmoratus; assembly: GCA_036023855.1. Classification (NCBI taxonomy): domain Eukaryota; kingdom Metazoa; phylum Chordata; class Actinopteri; order Centrarchiformes; family Percichthyidae; genus Gadopsis; species Gadopsis marmoratus. The sequence continues at coordinate 6,801 of JAVQJF010120970.1, forward strand.
CTCAACCATCACATTAGTTTCGCATCCTGCTGTTAACGTATTATCTGACTGGCTGAGATTTCCCCGAAATTAAACCGAAAGCAGGCCCCGACACACTGCAGTTGTTTTGCTAATACACAGAAAACAAGCGGTGTGTTTCCTCATCAAAGCCTTTACTGTGACAGCAGCAGTAAACCATAATGAGCTACAGCATACTGCAAATTACCAGTCACTGTGTGTAACTGCTGTCTTTGTTAAGAAAAAAGAAACAGAATAGGGGATGTAATCAAACTGTGACATGGATTTCACTAAATCCTTGTGATTAACAGCACCACTGTCTTTGTCTACGTCTATGTTTTCAATCTAGGCACTTTTTTACTGTGCAATGTGATGATGCATGTGCATGAACCCTATGGTCATAAACGCTTTGTTTTGTGCGATAACAGCTCAGTTCCTGGTGTAGAGGGAAAACAAATGATAGCTGTGTTGTTTCTCTAGCATTCATCTGTCTCTTTCATTTGTTCTGTGCTTAATGTCCTCCACCTCAACAGAAGACACGATAATTTAAAATGAGAAATGAAATGACAATCCAGTTGTCTAATAAGTCTTTTATATATGGTGTATGCAAGTAATGACTTATTTAGTGATTTATTCTCTGCTTTCCTTAGGGAAGTTTCATTCTATGAAATATAGCTCAATAAAAACATTCATATCATTTGTTTGTTTGTTCTCAATTTCTTTTCCACTTTTCAGCTTCCTGCTTGTCAGTTTCAGCAGAGTTAACTTGCAATCCCACTCTCCACATTGGTACCATTCATTTGTGTAAATGCGATATTATAGTATTGCGACCTTTAATTACAGTGACACTTCTTCTTGATCTCTGTGGCCACTAGTTGTCGAGGCTGTGACCAGGCGCTGGATTAGCAGTATCTCAGCCAGTTTGGCTATAGATTGAGATTGACTCAGTAGTCTGACCCATCCTCTTACTGCTAATTGGTTAACCCTCTAATCCAGCTGGCGGTCAGCAATAACACTCTCAGAATGCTGTTTGGCAGGAGCTCAGCCTGCTGCGCCAGGAAACTGCTGCCAAACTGAGCGTCAGTTCATTAACAAGTGGTGAGAATACACAGATACTTGGTTGACACATTTGTGTGGGAGGACTGTTATAAACCGTAAACTTATACTGTAGCACTTGTCAGCTTGGCGTGAGGCATGTACCCTTTGTTATGACTTTGATCTTTTGCAATCAAATCACTTTCTCAGATCAGTCTGATTTAACAACATTGAACAATAACATCTGATATATCAATATCTAATATCTGCTATATTTAAACAAATTCAGTGTCAGTTCGGCTACTATCCAATATCTAGATAACCAGTAGATGCAACAAAACCGTGATCTCCATACATGAAATCTTGAACATAAGCGCTACTAAACACTAGGTGGTTGGAATAAACCCCTCTGGAATACAAAAAGTGATGAAGAAAAAATGGTAATATGAGCAGTAATGGGCACTATGGCTGAACAATTAAACCATTTCCACCCCACCCTGTCTCTTCTGAGTAGTTTATGTAAAGACGGGAAGAGAGAGTTAAGGCAGGAGCATGCGCTTCCCAGTGAACGTGCTCGGGGGGTCCTTCAGAGACATTCGTGTGGCTGTCTTTTATAATTTATATGTGTAATATACAACTTGTATAACGTTTATTTTTTTGTCTAGCCACCTCTGAGTTACTGAAATAACTATCCACAATTTATGAAATATATTGGCCTTCGATGTGCAGTATACTTCAAGGCGGGGCATGGCAGCGCAACAGAAACCGTTAGACTCCAAACTTTGATTTGGCCTTTTGATATTATATGACTCTGACTGTTACATTAGACCTGAAGTAGATAAAGTCAGAATTGGCTTAGACAAAGGCACACAGAGATCCCTGATGCTGAATTGATTAGCTTGATTAGATAATAGAGGTGAAGCGGTGGCCATCTTTGAGCCAAACCACCCAATGTGAGAAACCACACAGGACAGGTAGTCTGAATGAAGATAAACCATTGCCTCTGGGATCTTAATTACTTCATACGTAATCTCATTGCATCACCATGCACAAAGAGAACAAGATGCCATATGTTCAGGTTGGAGCTGTCAGCTCAGATAGAGGCTATTTTAGCCTCCTAGAATCCTCTTTTCTCTCCATTTGTGTCAGGTATTTCCCCCCAGTGGCAAACTGGAACAAATGTTAGGGCTAATTGATCCCGCTAATGAAATGGCTGTGCCCGAGACTGAGGTCATACACTAGCATCACAGGAATTACAGATGTGCTGCTACAAGGCAGGAACTGATGGCTGAATAAGAAGGGGATAAATGAGTGTTCAAGGACTAATTAATTGATCTGATGAATTGTGTCGCATGGCTGTGTGCGTGTGTGTGTGTGTGTGTGTGTGTGTGTGTGTGTGTCTTCATGCACATTTGGATGTCAGCCACTGGCCTAAATGTAGGTATGATGGCTGATGGGATGGATTAGTCAGAGGGGAAGTTACAGTAAGTGGTTCCTTAATGGGCAGCTGTGGCCTCATCTGTCAACTTTGTATAGAACCTTTAACCAAGGCATCAGGCAGCGTAGACACACAGACTCACACACACATGCAGCTGTATGTGGGAAGTGCTGACACAATTAGATGATTCATTTATCAGCCAATTAGCAACAATTCCGATAATTACTTACTCGTTGATGTCATTTGTTAGGCAAAAATGTTTAGGGCTTTTGAGTTTTGGACTTTTGGCCATACAATTTAAGCAATTTGAAAATACTGCATTTGGCTCTGGGAAATTGTGGGACATTTGCTTTTTTATATATTTTTTTACTTTTATGGCTTCTATAGACTGAAAAAATATTTTATCTCTAAGTTTTGGGATTTATGTCAGTTTGTTTATACATTTTGCTCTGTATTCTGTCAAAAAATTAAGTTTTTTACAAAGAGAAACCAGGCACTCAAGCAGGTCTCATGTGGTGCTAAAATGGCTTTTTTCCAGGTTGGAAACACAACCAAGCCAATCAGAGCTTTGTAGGTGGGCTTAAGAATGGGGCTGTCATCTTTCTGTGCCTCAACTAGAGCATGTACACAGAACAATTGCCAACATAAATGATGACAAGCGTGGATGAGCGCAGCGCAGTTGAAGTTGTTTTAAGTCAGTTTACAGAAATGTGTTCAACTTGCTAACTGTTTCCTACTGCAGCTTCCCTGTCGACCAAAATGGCAATGGTGTGACACACACGACCGTGACTGGCTTGGAAAAATGACAAATGTCTCAAACATAAAAAGGCTAACATGAGCACAGTGTCAATGAATAATGAAGTGAAACAAAATGGCAATTCAAAACCAAAGCCGGTGTACTAACCTGACAAACTGAGAAGAATAGAAACTGTAGGCTGCCCCTAATGTAAAATCAATCAATAAAAGGAGCTCTGCTAGAGGTTCGGAATTCCTCTGGGATTTCTCTTCTCAAATCCAACAAGCTGGGATTTGGCATTCCAGAGCTTCTTCCAGCATAATGTAGTTCAAGAAATAATTATAATCCATTCTAATGGAAGGGTCCATCTCTCTCTTACTCTTTCTGCAGCCATCAAATCCTTGCCCTTTCCGAAGACATACCAAACTCAATTTCTGTACACGTCGCTTCTCTTTCCTTACTACCATTCTCCATTTAGCTTCACTTGTACCAAACTGTGATTATTTTTGCTCCCTGTGTACCTTTTGAGCACACTAATGGAATATTCCATTTTGACGGCAGGGAAAAGTGTTACTTTTATGCTCCTTTATGTGCAAATAAAACTGTGCTGATAAATGTGCTTCCTGCAGACCCCCCAAGGCTCATTAAAGTGCTCCAGTGCCAGGAGGCCATTTGTCTCTGAGTGGTAAATACACAGCGGAGGCAGAGGAGTGATGGCACAGCGAGATGTGTGGTCTCTGTCTCTACTGGGGATGCAGTGCTGGAGGTGGGAGGTGATTTTACAGGGTGTGTGCATGTGTGTGCATTTGTCTGCATGTGTGTTCACGCTCTTGCACACACATTCTCATTTCTAATTTTCTCTACTGAATAATGTGCTTCATTTGAATCCAAGGTCACACTGCTTCTATTAAAAAAAAATATGATTCAAATACCTGGAGCCCACTCAGTATAAGCCAGAATTACAGGAATGCAAATTCCAGGGGGGTGAAATTGATTTCTGACTGTAGCATGCTCTGCATAGACATGGTTTAATGTGGTAAACACGGGTCCTGCCTCAGCAGAGCACATGTTCTCTGACGTATTCTTTCTTGAAGAAGAAATCATTTCTTTTTGCTGCTTTTGCAGTATACACCCCATAATTGCAAACACATTTCTTTTTTTTATATTTTTGATTCCGCTCAATTGTTCTTTCACAATTTATTTACCAACACTCTGACACTTGTTTTTTGATGATTTTGACTTTATTTTTCCTTTGGACGGAGCAGGCTACCTCCCCCTGACTCCAGTCTCTATACTAAGCTAAGCTAACCGTCTCTTAGCTGTAGCTTAATTTTTAACAGACAGACATTAGAGTGGGTTTTATGTTTTCATCTAACCCTCAGCAAGAAAGCCAATAAGCATATTTCCCTGTTCCTTTTTAAGTGTAGATGTTTGTCTACTGGATGCAATATTACATTTGGTGCTTTCTCATTTGACTTTGATAATAGAACAACTGGAATAAAATGGAAAAACAAAACAATGAGAAAAGCCGAATTATAAATTAATAAAAAGATTTTGATCTACTTATTCTATAATAATATACTCAGATTAAATAATACATTAATCTGACCAATCATTGAAGATGGTTCCTATTGATTTCCCAGATCCCTTTTATACATAATACTTATGTACAGAATTAACACTTTGAGGTCCAGCACTGATGCCTGTGAAACCCTGCAAGCAACAGTAATTTATCGTCTGAGAGGCTTGGTTCTGGTAGCAGTTCATCTTTGTTCCTCTGGAAAACTGTTCTCAAGGCAAGAGTTTGGAAAGCCAAGTTCTAATCATTTTACAATTTGTGGGATTACTGCTCCTCTCAATGTCATCACCACACTTCTAAGTGATGTATTTTCTAATAGACCAAGTCAAGCATGACCGCTGAAGGACACAACTTAAGTACAGTGGGTTATCAAGTCGAAGAGACGCTCGCCATCAACATACTCTGCATGCTTTGTACACCACACGCACACACACACACACATTTACACACGCTTCTAATAATAATAGGGTGGGACGCCTGAGGAATGTGTCCAGGCAAGCGAAAACCTTCTACCGCCGGTTTGGCAGAAACCGACTGCCAAGTCTTTTAATTTGCCCTCCTACTATTTTCTCCCTCTTGTGCAATCAGGGGTTTGTGTATTTCCATGTTTAGCAAGGGGAGACAAGACAACGAGTTGCGGCAATTTATTTACCAGTCCCTTCAGCCGGGGGTTGTTGGTGCGTGACTGGGAGACATGCTCTGGATGCAATGCTGCTGACTAAAGCAGACATGGTGCGAGGATTCGGCTCAGCTGCATCCAGGATTCTGTCAATGGCCAAACCACAATACATAATGAGCCCTTGTTTTCTAATAGCAGTAGAAAACAGCAGGGAAAAGATCACATACTCTCCCTGTAGCTGCAATATCAGCTCAAATACTATAGTCCACATAATAGTGTGCTGAGACTATCAAGAATATGTTCAGACAAATACTGAAATTGAATTAATAAGGTAATATTTATGGGAGCCAGAATTAGGGAGTGTTCATGACATGACATTGTCCCGAGGTCATCTACACTATTATTAACCCTACCACACCTTTCCGTACTGCACACACGGAAATGGGTGGAAACACACGCATGTTATGGAAGGATTAAGGTTTGTGTATAATTCACCTAATTGTACCATGCTGTTCCTTTCCTGTCTGAATGAAAAGGGACATACTTGCTTTTCAGTTGTGCTACACTCCCCGATGAAAACATTTCATGCTGCTTTCTTGCCTTTCATTTTCCAGCGTGGTCAAGCAAAATGCATTCTTTTCAGTCCAATTCAATACTTTTTGTATCGAGAGTAGTGCAATTCATAGGGACAGAGCACGCTGTCAGAAAATGACAAATTGCCCAAAATATGCTCCAAAATATGCTATTACATTGTCAATTTCCTGTCCAGGCATTGTGTTTTTGAAACCGGGGTGAAAATGGGCCAGGACAGTTTAATTTTTCTGGTCAATTCCTCATCGGACCACGGGCAGCTTTTATATATTTTTTTGTTTATATTTCATAGATATTTTCAACACACATGTTTTCTTTGAGCTGCGCTCTGCTGCACACATTGACATCTTTTGAGCTGCCCTGTATAAAAACAGTTTGGATTGAAGGGCATTGTAAGTGTACCTTGATGATAGTTGTTGAGAGAGGAGAGACGATTACCTTTCTCCTTTCACCACCCAGGTTTGTTCTAAATGGTCTCAGGGACTGAGACTTCTCAACCTTGGAAGGTTTCACATTGTGGCATGCAGCTGTACATTCATGGCAGACCTCATCACATGCATGTCTATCATTTGTGAGCAATTCAAAGAGTGAGATTTCCTTCTCAGACTATTTCCTTTTGAATTTGTTTTAGTGGCCTGAGGAGGTAAAACCATGCAATATTAGAAAGATTGATGTGAGAAAAGGTTTGTCTGTCTATTTGTAGGAAAACAATTTTTTTCTTGTTTCCTTGCCCGCCAATCTTACCATTTCATCTTGCAGCCACCTTCCTGACCCCCTGGTTGGGAGTGTCACCTCCAAAATGCATATTGTGCAAGTTTGGTAACTAAATAGTGATGGGTTTACTATATTGTTCCTGCATACAGCACATGTGTGTTCACAACATATCGACTGTTATATAAAACATACAAAATGATGAATCTAGCTAACTTAAAAGATTCCCACTGAACTGCAATGTTTAACCTAGTTCGGCTGCTGTGTACATTACGTCTGTCGGTCAGTAAGTCTTACTTGGCAACACTCTTTTGCAATCAGGTAAAAAACAAAGCAACATGCCTCTTTTGGCCAGCTGTATCCTGGACATATGATGGTTACTCTGTCCTTGTCTGTTTCTAGCGGTAACCTCTGAACCTTTCCTAGAGGAACCAGCAGACTGAAAATCTGTCTTGGCTGGTAATCACCTCCACCTGGCTGGTTCTCCTTAGCGGGGCTTCATCACAAGGGCACACCTATGTGCTTAACCTTACATGGCTCACTTTAATCACAGCCTAGGTAGCACGGTGGCCTTTGCTCACACTCACTGCTCTCAATGCAACCACAGAGGACCCCAGTCCTTTCTCTTTACCAGCCATTCATCATTCAGACACAAGCTAATACTCTGGGCCTTTTCTGCACTGAGGAATTGTGGGGACCCACCCAACCTTCTTGCTAAGCAGGACAGATGCTGGCGTTGGCATAAAACTGTTTGATTCATTATGATCAATAATCCATTATTACAGTTAATGTACTTATTATAGGCCTCTGGGTAAGGCCAGGTAACAGAAGAGCAGGGTGCACAATGGAGCTAGAAAGCATGAGGGGGCAAATGGTGCTGAGTAGTGCAATATGTAATATAATGTGTGTCCCCAAGTCAGATAAACTGATGACAGTGCAGCTGAAAGTCCATTTAACAGGAATTCTCCACCAATTTCACACATGAAGATAAGTTTCCTTGTCACGTGGTGCACTATTCACTCTGTGAAAACAGTTTTATATTATATTCTGTGGCTCTAAAGGATGCTTTCTAAACTCTGAAATATGAACCTTGGTGATGTCAGTTTGATGGAAGATGTGGGCATTTATCAGGCGTTGACGGTCAAATGACAGATGCACTGAGTTGCATTATGGGAATTGTAGGATCCTGAAGCCTGGACCACACTAAAAGTCAGCATATCTCAGCCTCTGCTACTTTGATTTTGACCATTCTTTCTATAAATGGGTTGGTTGTGAGACCCAGTACCTTCATAAAAGCATGCACGTCTTTGTACTTTGCAGTTTTTCATACTTTAATATTGTTTCTTTTTTCTCTTTTTGAGAAGTTCATGAAATCAGGTCCTCTGGGATGCTGATGGTACCACGGAGGATTATAGTTTTTGATGTTTGGGTGTCGTCCAGACTGTGTCCTCGAAACTATGAAAACGGTTATTATTGTGTGATTAGCCTCTGGAGTTCCCTGTTCCGAGCCCTTGAGAATCATGCTAGGGGCATGAAACGCAAGATGTCTGCTGCCTTTGGCCATACCCTGTGGTGAACCTCAAATAGGAGGTCCCCGTGTTCTTGGCATTTTTGTGGCCCTCCTTGTGTCTTCCTGACGTCATGCCCAGGCAGAGTAGAATGCCATCTGTTGTCGTCGTGGAGACAGGAAAGTCCCCTGGGATGAAGAGCATGTCCCTCGCCTCCACTTTGAGGCAGTACAGGTAAGGCAACAGTGAACAGGTATTTCATAGTGCAGTCTGACTGACAAAATGGTCAATGGTGAGAAATTAAAGCACTCAAGGTCATTGTACAGTGGTAATTAATGAATCACAAACTACAGGGAGAAAAAGATTAAGGAAGAAATATCGGGAGGGTCTCTCTTTTCAAGTTTAATTGTTCTCTCATTTCCCCTTTACTTGAGCCACATGTCCTCTTCGCAGTCAGTGGTAAAAAAAAAGGAAAGAAAAGGGAGAAACAACTTGTTAGGCGGGAGACAGTTTCTCTCCTCTGCCCCTCATTTCTACACAAGGCCACGTGTAGCTGGTCTCCTGTTTCTTCCCTTCCCCGCTCTCCCTCCCTCATACTCTGGAGGAATATCTAATGCTGTTGCCCTTGCTGTCGGTATAGATTGTGCATTCTAGTTATGGTGCGTCTGAATCATTGGTATGCAGAGTGCAGGGCACAAGTAGCGGATGTGCCGGCGGAATCGACATGTACAGGTTTATTGAAATACTCTCCTCGTTCTCCCGGTAATTGCTCTCGCTGTTGCCTCCGCTCTCCTGCTTCCTTCTTTCTCTCTGTCTCCCAACAGTACGTCTCTCAATATCTCTCGTCCTTTAGCTTGTTCCTTTTCCTTGTCTATTCGTCTCTCACTATTTAGTGCATCCCTTGTTACTCCCTCCACTACCCCGATTTCCTCATCTTTCCTCATCCACTCTGTCTCCATTACCTTCCTTTGCTGCTTCCTTTCTCTGTTTTCATCCTCATTATCGTTCTCCCCACCCTCACCTCAATGTTCCTCTTCTGTCACCTGTAAGATTGGAGTGGAGGATAACTGAGATTCCATCATGTCTCTCGTGAATAGGTTACGCAGATGTCACTGACACCACTGCGTCACATAAATACACTGCTTATTACCTGCCTCTTCTACAGCACACGTATTAGGCCTCGCCTAACTAGCAGTCTCAAAGTATATGGAATTTATGGCACTCAGTGTAACACCACAGCAAAATGTATGCAAATCCCATCTTCGGTTCACCGGTGCTGGATGTCATCCTTGCTTGTCTGTTTGTGTTTGAGAGCCCACGGTATGTAACTGCTGCTTTCAACTCTGCCTCTTTGACATCCTCAGCTAAAACAAACATGCTGGCATTCGTGGATCACCTCTGTTGTTGCTTTTATTCCTTTTCTCCTTTTCCTGTGCTCCACAGTGCCTTCTACTATACCCCTCTTACTCTCTCTCTCTTTCTGAACATCTGTCACAAAGAGACTAGTAGCTCTGTGTGTACTATGTGCATGTTTCAACAACCAAATGTTTGTATGTAGGTGTGCCTATGCATCATATACCCAATGTAGTTAACCTTGCTCCTTTAGCTTCTTTCCAGCAGTGGTGGAGGTAATATAAAGTTCATTATAGGGTTTAGGTCCTGGGATAAGCGTGGGCCTGGAGGAAGACCTGGGATGTTAACAAATACAGAATTCTGAGCAGGATTTCCTTGTGCACGTGCAAACTGGAACAGGCTCAATATCACCCTGACCAGTTTAACTTCATAATCAGCTGAGGACTGTGGAGAATCCTCCTCTTCATGTCACTGTCTTATGTGCCATGCGGGAGCCAGAGATAAGGAAAAGGGAGAGGTGGGGGCGAGAGTGCATTTGCTGGTGGCAGTCAGCGATTTGTCAATATTAGCATGGTGTATGCAGCTTAAACACACACAAATAATCCCGATAGACGTTTCATTCAATTTGATTCGCAGCAGTATTGCTGTAGGATAAGAAAGTTCACATCTTATGTAGCAGAGGTCCGCCACTACATGCTAGTGGTCATCTGCAGATGGCTGAACGCCGAAACGCAGTTTGACTTGGCTTTGCTCAATGATGCATGTAAGCCACATTGACCACCAGTGAGATCATCTGACCTTGCATCCCACTGCTCTGTCTGTGTCATTGCCCATATTCAAGGCTTTTCTAGACAGCAGTGTGTGTTAATATATAAATAATATGATATAATCTAATATGCTGTGCTAATATTCAATATGTTGCTCTTGATGTAAAATATCTTATTGCACAAGACCTAGCAGAGTTCATGCACAGTTGGCCACTGTTACAAAGAGTGCTGAGTGTGCACAACATTAGGAAGAACTTGCTGAAATAATAGTTGCATTTCCATTTAACAATCTCAAGATCTCAGTTGTCCTATTGTTCCCTCTTCATCTTCACTTCTAAAGAGGTTCAGTAGGGGGAATTATTTCATGTGGGTTTATGAGATTAATGGATTTTTTCAAAAGTGCAGGGCAAACTAATATTTTGTGTGTTTGGTCTACAATTATGCTGCAGGCCTGCAAAACATAAATATCCCATCCTCAGTTTCCAATGCATCCCATTGACAAATAAAGCTAAGAGCACATAGACATTACCTACTTTCTGGAGTCTAACGAAAGGAAAGACGTTCTTGTTGGAATGTATTCACATGGTAAGTGGGAAGTAATGCGGTGGGAAACAAAGGCTGTGAATGGATGAAGCGGGTGTCAAGAGGGTGGTTATCACTACCAGGGAACAGGCTGAAACTAAAGGAACGATACCAGTGAGTATGATGGTTGATGGACAGATGAAGAAAGTGTGTAGAGGGGCGTGGAGGGAGAGCCCAGGGGATCTGTCTGCCTGCTGCCTCTCCCCATAGGAACAGCTGTCTTTCAGACTGCAACAGATGTAGATTCACAGAGGGGGAGAGATGGTCTGACAGCTCCCTTGGTCTTTCCTTTGCTCCTCTTTTCCTGCTGAATAAAGTATATCTGTGTCACTTGGTTATAATTTCCTGTTGTGAAAAGATGTTTATATGGGGGATATTTACACTCCTTTTTCATACCAGTATGAAAACATTTTAAGTGCCTCCCTACCAGCTGTGATTTCCGGGGTTTATCTCTTTCACACTTCCGTTCTCCATTCTCTACAGTCCACCAAATTATGTCACTTTTCTCAACTTGACAAAGCTCCTCCAGAGCGACAAAATAAATGATGCATCTGTGTTTGCAGGCCACGTAGTACTCCCCATTACTAGTAAATTGATTTTGACAGAAATTACAATTGGTAGAGTTTTCATTTAATGTTTATAATTGTATGAAGTTCCTTAAAACAGGCAGAAAATGTAATGAAACATCTTAATTGTTACATTCCTGAATAAGGAAATATCATTCATGTTCATTAATGCAACATTCACTACTAGACAAACTACTCACACTAGTACTACTTGGAGTGTCCGATTTACGATGATATAATAATTATAATGGCTGCTAAATAGTGCACTTGAAAGAATTTAAAAGATGTGATAAAGTTAAAAAGGATGTGATGAAACATGTTACTGAAACATTTGTCACACCTTTAAAGCACCAAGTTCTGCTGCATTTTCATTCCATTCAAAAGGTAACTTTATTACACTGACCAGGTTATTACATTATACAGCATTATTAAATGATTTGTCACAAAACTACTTTTAAGAGGAATATTCTCTGAGCCAAACAATGATTACATTTCCTCCTAATCCACTCTTTGATCAAGACAAATCAGGCAGGCAGACGATCTCTTTCCAGCCAACTTCAATCTATTATCCATTAGAAGCCTTAGGGAGGCAAACAAATAGAAACACAATCATTAAAAACCTCTCTTTCCAGTAGACAGATCAGATTTAAACTGTTCATTACAGGGGCTTCTAGTTTAGACAGCTAAGATACTGTATCACATAACATGTATTTCAGCTGTGATTGGACACAAATATTTAATAGCAAACCTACATTACAAATATGGGCGTGTACCAGGCAAGGAGGGTCTAATGAAAGAGGCAAAAAACTGTGGATGCTACAATTCCCATAATGTGAATCGTCAGACCCAAATTGAGGACTAAACATCAGGTTGTCTTCAACTTCTGCGGCTTCAATTTTGACCATTCTGTCTCTCACAAGCCCTCATTTTTATGGAAGTGCAGCACTAAACTACTGGAGAAATGTTTTAACAGTTGTTGCATGTTGCCATTAGCACTTGTTACAATGATTAACTTATTATAAATCCAGATGAAGCAGAGTAAGTAATAGATTCATTTGCAATGAAATATAAACATCCATACTGTGTTATGACCTTTTCTTTATTGGTCGTATGCTAACCTCCAACACCGCAGATCCTATTGCGGCTCCATCATCATACCCTTATGTTGTGCAGAGAAATAATTTTCCAAACTACTAAATTTAATTTCAAGTGACAATGCCAAGACTTTAAAATAAACTGTACCAAATATGTCAGGGCTGAACTGCAGGGAAATCTGTATGATACGATGCACAAGATGTTCAGAAGATCTGTTCCGTATCCCATTTCCCTAAGCACGAGTGTGATACAGCTTCAATAAAACGTTACGTAATGTTGTAGAATGGTGTGCTTCATCTTACTTTAAAAGACGGGGGGAAACAAGGGAATCCAAAAATGTTTGGGTAGGAGCGCTTCCTGGACTCAAAATAAGATTGTCTGTCTGAGGTGCTCTTTGGATGCAAAAATCACAAGAAAAGTCAATCCTGATGAAGGCACTAAACATGTCAGGGTTTGTTTTAAGGTTTAATTAAGATGACTATGCCATGACAATAAAGGCATTTTAGTAGTTTAATAGATTGTGATTTTTGAGTCTACTAAAGGGAAATTTGACAGAAATATCTTTAACATTAGATTTCAAGTGGTAAAATGAAATGCTAAGCTGTCGTTTGCTGAAATTCTTCTGAACGGATTACCGTCTGTTTCTGCATGAGATCCAAGGCCTTCTGTACAACAGTGTCAAATCCCACATGTTTCACCACTGATGTACTAACCTAGTTTTGGCTTCAACTGCAGTAAGCTTTCTTCGCTTTCTGGCCCCATTTGGGGTTCACTTAAAGGATAGTGTGAGTATTTCAGTGTGCGTGCGTCATGTGAGTATAGGTGCTTTGCGCGATTGTGTGTTTTCCTGCACTGCAGCAAATTATCTTCATTAATTTTGACACACGAGGAAATTAGCCTGTTCTCTGCTCGAGGCTACGCCTAAATTAGACTGGTTGGAGTAATCCAGAGATGTCAAGGGCTTGAGAGACTAGGCTTATTCTTGGCTCAAGTCAAAAAGAAAGACAAGTGATAAGTGATTTATCTCGTACGAGGTTATCAGCCAGCCTTTCATGGTTGTTCAGTCGACTGGGCAGTCACAGTGTGATGTTTCTGTTGTCGCTTTAATTTTCACTATCTCTGTATGTCTGTGTCGTATTGGTTAGTGCGAGATCCAGTTTGAAAATAGATATGACTATAGCACAGTTCATCTTTTCAACGGATTTCTTTTTGACAAATTTGACTCGCATGGTCCAGGCAGGTTTGTTCACGTCCTCAGCTTTGCTCCATCATCCCTCTCCCCGTCTCCTCTTAAGAACCAGGGTCTCTTCTTAATTTTTCCCCTCTGTCGTCCTTTCCCCTTACTCAGCTTGGCGGCGTTTGTCTGAGGGCCATTGTGTGGGATGTGGAAAGGCAGGTTGGACTCTCCAGTGAGCCTGCAGCAGGTTCCAAACACAAGATATTTGATTTCGGTGTCAGATACTTGACTCTTGAACTGCCTACCCAGAGGCCTGTCTGAGCTGCAGTCAGTCCAGACACAATGGAGCATGGGAAAGGAAGAGGAGAAAGAGGAAGAAGAGGAGGAGGAGGTTAACAGCTGAGACAACCATGTACTGTGCAGTATACTGCCCTATGGGAGGTCTATTGAGTGAAAGCTCACTGTGCTTCAGTGGTTTGCAGGACAGGTCGGTATTGTGCCGAACACATGTGGATTAGATTCCCTTGTATTTCATTGCATTTTATTTAGGCTTCAGAAACGTGTCAGTGGTGTTTTTTGACTTAAATATTGAGCCTGTACTTCTCAGTTCCATCTTTAAAACGCTAATGTCGTCTACAGAGTGCTGCCACTTCCCTGAGTTATGTCAAATTATTCCTGTTTTGACAGACCAGCTCACACTTTACATGGATGTTTAGCACCTCAGCTATTGGGTTAAAAACATTTACATTGCTCAAACAGTCATAAGAGACTGTATTGTGCTGTCGCATGCCAGCGACTAACAGCTTTTTACAAGGAACCATGCCCCTTGCTCTCTGCTGCTTTTAGTCAAGGTTGATTTATCATATCATATTTCACTAATGCAGATTGAATCTTCAAAATTCAGCCCTGCACCCTTGTCATTTTGGACTCCACGTCTGTGGAACTTTCAAATAAGCAAAAATGGCCCAAAAGAAGATCCTTTAGCGGGTGCAGCAGGTGATATTTAAAGTGACAGAGCTCTTTCTTCAGGAGACATGGCTGATTTGCTTTAATGGTCAAATTATATGGACATCAACCTGGAAAGACTCACTGAGATGGCGTGTGGCCAGCCAGCCCAGCACGAAACCAATCTCCCCTCCTGACTGACTGATCTCTGCAAAGTTAATCAATAATTAACTATATTAACTATAAGACATGCTGTGATGGGGATGGTAATTCCCCGTTAGTAAGATAACACCTCACACTATCACTCAAATTACCTTCTCTGTTGGTGGAGTGTGCACCTACAGCTGGCACCAAATGGCATCCTTGATATTTCTATCACTATTCTGTTTCAGCCATGACAACCTTTACACGATAACCCGGGAAAATAATAGATGCTGAGAAAGTAACTGAGATCAGCGTTGTTTTCCCCTTGGTTGTGTACCAGTGATCTTATACCTTAGTGGTGTTCTTTGAAATGTTTTCCCACCTGTGGGAGAGCGTGTAATTCCTTAAGTGAAGCCAAAGCATGAACTGCAGGCTGTTACACATGTGTATCTGCCAACCGCTGTCAACTGCAGTGTGAGTGTGTGCATTTCACACATTTGATTTCATGAGCTCATAGCGTATGTCTCCTGAAGGAGATCACGGGAACATAAACAGTTTCTTTCAGATACCTCTGAAGCTGAACTCAGCCATAACTAATAGATTTTAATTCTGTTGCAAAGTCAGTATATATATCTCAGATTCCTGAGCCTTTCTGAACACGCAGTAGTATTGCAGTTAGAGCTGTGGCAGACGGCTGGATGAAATGATTGTATCTAGTTGTCATCATCTATCAATAACAAATGGATGCCTCTGCCTCAGCACTTTAAACAAACAAAGGCTCAGGCTGGTGTGTACAGAAGATGTGGAACAACAGTTGATGAAAGAAATCAGCTTATCACTCCATAACTGTGATGCATTTCCCACTGGAGGTTCCTTTTTCTTCTCTTGGTGTCGTTCTTCCCACCTGTCTCGTCCCATATCAATAACTGAACCTAGGTTACACCACTTCTCGAGATTGTAGAATATTTTTGCCCTGTGTCTTCCCTTTTCTTTACTTTAAGATTTTATTCAAATTTGTATAGTAGCGAAATTAGCTCAAATGCGTTGGCTTTCTTGAATGAACTCAGAAACTCAAACCCATTGGCAGCCATCATTTGTTTCAATTTAAAAAATGAATGGTCTTTGTCACTGACAAGTCCTTGCAGAGAAAGAAAAAACTAACTAAGCAAACAAAGGTCTAAACAGATGCATTATTTATAAAGCTTGTGAGTCTTTCCGCCTCTGCCAAACTGCTCCTTTCCAAAGGAAGCCGCTGTGGGACCCGAGTGGGAATCCAAAGATGTAAAGAAACATGGAGCAGCTCCTTCAAGCTGTCAGTTGTTCAGTTATGCCTTTGGAGTCTAAACTTTGTTATGGTAATAACAGAAAAAGGTATGTTACTGCACACCTTCAGAGCAGATGAATTGTTTATAGTTTACCAACACTGTGTTGTCATGCTTGTTTCCTGTAAATGAAATGTGTTGCACCATAAATATTCAAAGGAAAGAGGACTTGTACGGAGTCCCAGTTTCTGCACTCATGGTGAGAATTTTGTGTCCCTCTTCTTTTGCTGTATTTCGTCTTTCCCACACGGGAATGCCCGAGCTGCTCATTAGAAATGGCCTTTCTTCCCACTGGTGTTCCAGCGCTCGTAACCCACGGCTGCCATGTTGTTCAAGCAAAGCTACCCTCAGCTAACCATCCCACGGGGGACAGGGAGCGAGGCCGCGAGGGCCACTCACAGCGGTACCAGCCAACAGCAGCAGGCACGTAAAATAATTAGAAAGTTAAACAATGTGTCAGCTCAATCAATCGAGGAATCAATATCACAGAGCCGTATTGTGTGGCCTCTGTGGCAGCACAGGTGAGCTTACCACAGGGCGGATATACCTCGACGGCTTGCTCACATATATTTACTTTCTCATGAAAAGAGATTTCTAAGACATTATACTACTTCTGCATGCATTTGCTCTATGATTTGCTGTATCGTTAGCTGTTCACGACGACTTGCACGCCTTGTATAACCAGAGTGAGAATACAAATGTCAGGTTTTAATAATCTATATAGTTGGGTTTGCTCAGAGAAATGTAAACCTGCATCCACCTTACAAGTAAAGGTGGATTTATTACAACAGAAAACAAATAGTGTTTGAAGATCTGCTCAGCATCTTCTGCATTTTCACTGGTCTATAAGCATCTGCTTTGTAGGAAAGGATTATTATAAACAGCCAGTATGGAATACTGCAATCTCTAAATTTAATGACTGAATACCAATGCATACAATCCCTGGATCAGCTTTCTTCTTCTTCTTCTCTCCCTATACTTGAGCTAAATACTAAATATTCATTTTTATTTTACATTTCATAAATAATGTGTTTATAGTATCTCTGCTTTTACATCTCAAAGATGAAAGAAAACAGACTCTCTAGTTGCTTCCCAAAACCACATCAGAACCTTTCATCTTGCTGTAATTATGATGCAGCTATTGAATATAAGTATGTTATTTTTAATGTGTTTTTGGGCTAGCCTGTGATCAGAATGATTTCAATTCAAATGAATGTGGCTATGCTAACGCGAGTCTTTTGCTGCCTTTTCAATCAGCGCAGCTGCAACTTGAAGTGTGCACTCAAAATAGCTCAAATAATGGGACACTATTCATCCCACGTGTCTGACTGATTCTTGAGCAGATCTTAAGATAAACAAGTTTAATGTAGTAATTTAGAAACTGCTAAACTGTCAGGCTGAGTAACCGCATTTGACACGGCAATATATTGAATACTCAAGAAATTTTAGCCCATTGTCAATATTTTTCTCTCCCTGTTTCACCCTGCAATTTAAAGGTGCTGCCATTGTATCATTTCAGATGAGCAGCACAAATGGCAATTACTGCAAATGCCAGCAGTATCATTTGCATGTAAATTGCCTTTTTTATTTATCCAATGTCAGTTTTTATTCTAACCCCAACCGTGAATTTTGTATTTGGTTTGCTGCTCATAAGCCTGTGCCTCTGTGGGACCAACTGATATACTGCTAATTTAAAACATTGGCTTGAATTAGTAAAGCGGCAATGTACTTCAATAGGATATAATGAGCTGGGGTCATAAATTCAGGAGTTTGAAGGGCATATCATTTGTCTATACTTAATTATCAGTCACACCATTTATCTATGGTGAAGCTGAGTGGGCCCGGTCCAGACAAATGGACAAAAGCTCAGGTATTTAGATTGTACACTACTCCAGGTGATACTGCTTCAAACTTCATCTTAACTGATACAGGTGTGCTTTGACAAATGTCTGTCTACAACAATACCGAACATATACTAGCCTTCAGAGGCACTTGACTACATGAAGAATCACCACTTGAAAAACTAGCAGGAGATAATAGGACGAAGAGAGAAAATATTAGAATTAAACATATAAATACAAATGGAAGTGAAACTCAAATCAATGTATTTGAAGAGTATGTTGATTCTCTTCCAGTGCTCATTCACAGAGTGCGCTCTAACCTTCTGTTTTATTGCCTGATGCTTTTCACTGTGTGTGAGTAATAAAATCAAACTGCCTAAGACAGTTTATATGTAACAAAATTATACAATGTTGCTCTGTGAGTCCTGAGTGATGTATTGACTGTATTTTTCTCTGACTGAAGGCACAAACTAACTGCGCCTGTAATCTTTCATACCCACCAGCATGCTATTTTGTGGTTATTGCATTATTGGTTATTAGTTTTAATGTACCTGTAATGTTAGAGTCTCACGGTTGACAATTATTACATGAGACAAAGTATGAATTTCTGAAAGGACAATAAAATAAATAGTAACTAATGATTTGTTTGTGCTTGTGCCAAAGAACCAACATCATCTAAAGGCAGCTGATATTAATTAAACCTGGAATAAACCTTTTAATAGGCTTACATTTTAAAACTTAAGTTAACAGATTTACATTTCCTTGACAATTTTAGTACTTCTGGAATACCAATACATGTATTTGCAGTTAGCATTAAGCACATTCCTCTAAATTTGTAGAATAAATCCATTTTCTCTCTTTAATCTGCCCTCAAGAGACAAGGATTTTCTCTTGTGTGACTCTGCATATCTTAGCCACCCCCACATAAAACCAGTTATTTGCTGTAAATAGCCGGCCCTCTCCAGGGAATGGTTTCTGGCATGTTGCACTTCAGTCTACTAGTAGTCTGCTCTTCAATCTATCAGTGTTCCTACAAAATGTTTTCTTGTCCTTGCTTTGCTTTTCAAGATATTAGAATAAAAGATATTATTCAGTAAAAACCCATAGCTACTGTAAGCATATATCACATTCCACATTTGAAGTAATGTTTTTTATTTATCACATTTACTCAATTTTACTATGTGGAGATGTTCTGTAAAGCAAAGTGTCAGATGTTATATACTAGAAATAAACAAAGAATGAAATAAAACCTGTTGATGTAATTTATTGGTCGATACTTCAATTACATTTATTGTAATTACTACAATAAGTCATTATCTTGACATCAGTTACAAGTCCTTTACATCCATATGAATTGGCACAATGCTTTTTTCCCCCATTTAGAGGATTTAATTTTCATTAGCTGGTAATAATTTCATCAGTTGGCTACAAGGACTTTAAATGCTACAGTATGTAGATTAAAATGATGCAGGTCAGTCTTCTGCTTCTACTATAGTTTTCGTTTCCTGTGTGTGTGCTTGCGAACACAATCTCAGCACTCTGCATCGTACATGGATGCAACACTACAAATTTGAAGAATGCCTTAAATGTATTAGAAACACCGTAATAGACCCTGTGAAGACATATTAAGGTGAACAAATGTGCCACAGCAGAGAAACAAAGCTCTGCAGTACCTATCTTTGCTGAAAAATAAAAGAATGAGTCGTGACATGAACATGAAGCAGGGGCGACACGTAGCCCCTGCCTTGACTCACCTGTTTTGCTATTTGAAAGTGCTGACGTTTCGTGACTCACATTTTATTCTGCTCTGCCCACATCCGCACTGGACTGACCACTAAAATATTTCACGCACTTAGCTGTAATTGTACAAAAGATCACAGCCTCCCATCAGTGCATAACGAGCCACCAACGCTTGTACTCAACATGCTGCACGCACACCGTGAGGTTATGAGCAGCCCCTTACAAAACACAGCCAGCCATTTCACACAAACACAGCTGCAGGAGCAAAAGAAGCAATCCCAGCAGGTAGGCAGCTTAGACATGAAACAGGCTTTGGAGATGTGCGGTGCTCGAGGCAATGTTACAGCATCTGGAATGGGACTAGTACTCTGACTTTGTTAAAGCAAAGGGAGAAACACAACAATGCAGAAACCATAGGAGTATGAAATTGTTTACGTGAAAACATTCCCTAATACTCCTGACAAGAAAATGAGTTTTCTTATCTGGCATGTGGATTTTGTTTTTTCCCTCAGCAAGTGACCTTGTTTATGCTGTGTACGGTGTGAACTTAAAGCAAATTAATTTGTAGCTCTTCAGCTCTGTGTCATTCTTTGAGGAGAAATTGTGCTCATAGACGAAGAAACAACCTTGCCTCTCTACAAAGGACCACACGGTAGTTAGTGTTAGTGCGACTGTAACCACAAAGAATATCTGCATAGCCATCAGAACACAAACTCGACACCCTTATGTGAATGCATGTGACAGCCCTGCAGCAAAGCATTTGTTCATGCATTTAAATAGGATTATTATTATAATGATGGATATGTTCTACTTATAGATTGTGCTATTCTTGCCAGTCTGTTAACTCTTCCACATGCCATTGAACATTAGTCCGTAATTGGTCTGAGGGTGTTTGAGGGCCCACGAAGAGAAAATGAGCTCAAACATTTGACCCCTCGCTGCTCACTCATTGTTGAAGTTCTGGATGATCTGATGAACAGTCTCTTCTTACTCATGCAGGCACTTTTACAGATAAAACATTCCAGATGTCAAGATGTGGACATTTCACATTACGGTGTGTTGCAAAATGTCTGTATTTAAAACAAATCCTTTAAATTGTGTACATCTGAAGCAGAAGAAGGAGCTACCCTCTGGAAGACCTCTGCGCTGTTTCTCAGTGTGCCGGCTGAGAAACCATAGTTATGACCTTGTTGAGGAAAGGTTTTGGGACCCTTGTATTTTGGTTTCGTGGAGTAGCCTTACTCCATTGGCAGAAGTCCTTCTTTTGCTTACCAAACAAGCAAAAGGTCTAGGAATGTGAGTCTAGGAATGTCTAGGAATGTTCTCTTCGGTCTAGGAATGTGAAACATCTCAGCAACTTTTGGGGGATTGCCATGAAACTTGGTATGGATATTCATGTTCCCAATGGGATGAATCCTAACTGACTTTGGTAAACCTTTGTGTTTATTGCTAATTAACGAATATTAGTATAGTAACACACAAAACTAAAATGGTGAACATGGTAAGCATTATGCCTGCTAAACATCAACATTGTCGTTGTGAGCATTTAGACATGCTGATGTTAGCATAAAACTCACGTGCTGCTTGTGTTGAGTACAGATGTGCTAGCATGGCTGTGGACTCTTAGTGTTTATTATGCCAACCCTCATTCATCCTTCAGCCATAACACTGATGTTCACTGTGCTTTTTTCACCCATGAGCCTCCCCTGGACTGGTTCTTTACTAGTACGTTTGCTGGGTGTGGTATCTCTCTGTGGGCTTGTCTCTTAGAGTTCTGTATTAAACATCTCAGCGATATTCCAGTGTCTCAGTGCCTGTTTAGTTTTGCTTTGATTCCCCTGGGGGATTTAATGTTGTTCCCCACTGAGTGTTCAGTGTGGATTTATGTGGGGACCACAAGCTGTTAATGCCAAACCCAATTGTACAGCCATCTCTAAAATAGTGACTTTGATGTCTGCAATATGTTCTCACCATTTAACAGGTAAGTTGCCCAACAGGCCAATTTCCTATAAGCTCAAAGTGTGTTCCATTAAATAAAAGTGCCTCAGATGCAGCTTTGGATCTGCCCAAACAAGCTTCTGATGTCCAACAGAGAACAGTGCCGTACTGAGATCAAACAACGTCTGTCAGATTGAGACTTTGCACCAAAGCCAGACCTCGATGGACCAGTATAAAAATCTGCGGTTTTGAGGCTAAGATTGTGCGTATGTGTGTGTACATGCATGCGTGGGAGTGCGTGAGCCTTTCATGCGTGCATGCTGTAAAGTGAGACTTTCAGGTCCCGGCGGCCCCTGTGCAGTACATCAAATGTAGTAGAGCCCTTTCTTTGTTTAATTGTGCAGCATGTTTGAAGGAGCTTACTTGAGCAGAAAATTGAATATAAAACACTTAAGTCATCTGAATCACACGTTATGTTGGGAGCAGAGGGGGGTTGGTAACAGGGCGGCTTCTGCAGATATGAGACGGAGTTTATGGTTTGAGGGATGTTGTTGTGGTGTGTTTAACAGACAAAAGCAGTTTTATACTTGCTTAACCAATTTCATTCTAGTGTGCGCCATGAAATTTAGTGCACCACTCCCCCCGCTGCATCTCTAATAAATATGCTCACCAGCATGGTTACTATTTAAGAGATTCCTTACATCTAACCAAAATCCCTAATGCGCAGTCATAACATCTCACATTTCCTCCACTGTGTGAGCTTGTATATACGGTGTTTAGTTTTATCTCAAATCCAGCCGTCCTCTTCTTGGATGCAGATTCCTGTAAATTAAATATTTTCTTCTTCCTCTGGAGCTTAAAGCAAAGTTTCCTCAACAGTGCCAGAACTTCTCCCCAGTAATGTATTCCAAAAGAGCTCATCTACAATTTCAATGAAGACCTGCGCTGAATTATTTGAGAAAGGAAATGTTTCAGGTCAGCTAATGTAGACTAGAAATGGATCTCATTAGTGAAGTTTTCATTTGCAGTTTTTACAAAAGCAGTGGGGAACATATTGATTAGCGACTTTATATGAAATATTTAGAAATCACCTGCTTAGAGGTCATTTGCCAATGATGTCTCTTCTATTGGTCATTCCATAATTTCATTGGTTGAGTGGACCCAGGAGATGGACCAATTGCAGTGTATGTGAGATATGGGGTCAATATGTAATGTAATACAGTCTAATGCAGACCTGGACATTGTACGGCCCGCGGGCCACATCCGGCCCTTTGGCTGTCCCTGACCGGCCCGCGAGAGGTCAGTGTTAAATTAGCAATCAAACAAAGACGTGTTCATCATTCACGCAATACAACTGGGCGTTGCTTTTATTTTGAAGGCGTCTGCCGTCTTTTCAAACGTACGCGCGTCCGCGCTTGTGGGCGTG